>JANHGN010003108.1:48241-105377 GCA_024605025.1 Megaceryle maxima
ATAATATTGAAGAGCCCCCCGCTCATCCGCGCACGACGACCAGAGGAGCAGCCAGCGGGAGGGGGGAGCGGCGAGGAGAGGAGAGGAGAGGAGAGGAAGCAGATCACAGGTCATCATTAAAACAGATTTTATTCCCAGGTTTGAGCAAAAGTGAGTATCAGCACCAATTCTGAAAGATTAGCTGAGTCAGAGGGAGGCCTCAGAAGGCAGTCATTTTCCAGCTACATGCCTCCTGTTTTTAAGATACCAAAGGACAAAGCCCAACTTTTGTCTTTCTACTTTCATCGTTACTTTTATTTCCTTTTTAACCGAAAGATCTCAGTGATGATTCTGGAACACCAGAAATATTTACTCATAATAAATATCTATATCTGGATATATATATAATGTAATGTGCAAGGCTATGATACCACCTTCATCATTTAAGGGTTGAATTCCAAGAACATGAATCACTTTTTATTAATGAAATAGGAAGGAAAAACAGAAGGTGTTATCAGGAAGTTAATAGGAAAGAAAATGTGTCAGCATTAATCAGTAAATTTATTTACATAAACATGTAAATAATGCTATACAATAATGCCCAAATAAGGCAAAAATTAGTGAGCTATTGAAGACATACTTCTGATAAGGAATTGCTTTGGGCAAAACTATACATGTAGAATATTATTTGCCTTGTTCACCACTGCTGCTTCCTTACACAAGGCTTTCAAAATAAGGAAGCCTCCTCATTTCCTAAGGTTCCCTCTTTTCCTTGTCTTATTAGTACAGTGTCAGGTAAAGTTCCCCCAGACATGACATATTTTGGATACTGTATTTGGACAATGGTTTCTGCACCAGGAGCTAAAGATGGAGCAGCTCACTTCTCTGAATTCCAAATTCTCTGAACTTTGGGCAGAGGCTTGTGTCGGTGCCATCTGTAAAGTAGGAATCTCAGACAAATAAACAAACTAAGAAACTCCAAAAAGACTGAAATTTTGAATGGAAAAGACAGATTTTTTTTTTCCAGGAAATCCATATAGGAAGGAGTCTGAGCTATACACCAGGAAACCACAATGTTTTAGGAGAAGGCTTCCCACTAAGACTGTCTGCCTGAGCATCCCTGGCATTAGCACTACCTGCAGCCCTACCCCCTCCCTCCTACAGCTCTTTCCTAAGGGGAGCCTGTAAAAGGCATCTTCTTCTGCTTGCTTGTTCTCCATATATAACTGAAGGAAGTCACAACAGATTTTATTCGTTTCACCAGCAGAAGATCTATAAAGGCAGCAAAAGTAATCAGCAGCTTGCCCAAAATTAGTTTGGGATTGTGACTGCCCTGCCCTAGCGTGGGGAACTCATGGTTTTGGTTCAGGGTTTCTGTTACACCCTGGTACCACATGACATCTGTGGGTACCATAGAGGCCCTGTGGTACCTACAGAGCCCATCTGCAGCCTCATGCTGCTACTATAGAGCCTCCCAGAGGCTCTCATGTCCCCCAGAGTACTGGCTTTTGCCTGACTCCCTCACATCATACCAACTCTCTCCAAGTTTAACTTCACTTCAAATTTTCATGTTAAAATAATCAGTAACTACTAATGCATTCCAAACATTAAATATAATTTGCTATATTAAATATTCATGTCAGTTAGGTTTGTAGTTGTAAGAAATGAATGCTATTTTAAAGGCCCTAAGTCTGCAGAATATAACTTCAAAGAATGTAAAAATTTCAGAGACTGCCTAGTTTTGTCTGAGTGAATTGCTCTCAAAGACTGCAATAAATGTATTTGAGAATCTCAACTTAAGTTCAACATGACTGATTTTATCATAGGATAAATAATAAATGCTACAAAGTGACACATAATCTTACTACAGATACAACCTGGGTCAAATTAAGAGCTGGATATTCAAGTTTTAGTGTTACTTTCTTGATGTTTCTGTATGTTCTTTTTCACCCTTACTGAACAGAAGTCATGAGTGTGCAACTTGCTTATTTAACAATATTGTGAGTGCAGAGAAGTGAGAAAAACCTAGATAAAAATAAAAACAACACAGCCCACAAGCAAACTCCTTATGACCTAAATAGTAAAAAGAGAAAATTAGTCTCAAGCTGTTCTTTTTGCAGAACAAACGACCCTGGCCTTCACAGGCTGGAGATATAAATACCTTGAGCTAGAACATTCAGACTTGAGGAGCTTCTAAAAGCCTTGAACCAGAACTATTCAGTTTGCAGCAATTTGAGCTAAGTCATCCCGAACGGAATTTGTAACTTCCACAACACAATATACTTACTTGACAATATATAACTCACGGTACACAGAAGCATAATGAGACAAACTCTTTGAAGAGATCACAGTCTGTCTGTATTAAATCTAATGCTATTTCATACCTGTAATATAGCTATAAAATGTCATAATGCTTCTTTTAGAAAATCTGCGACAGTTTGGTAGAAATATATTCTTTAATTTCAAAAATATTTCCTTCTTTTTAAAATTAAGTTTAGTCAAAGCAGCACAACACTGCTCCTGGTTTTCCAATAGCCAGGCATATCCAAAGCAGCCAGGAGGGCTACAGAGGCATTTTTGGATGGAAAGCAGCTGTACTGAATGAGGTTCTCTGCCACTCAATGCAGCACTTGCAGTAACAGCAGTAACCCTGTAATATTCATGAAGGAGAGGAGGAATCAAAGATTTTTTAGGAAGAAAGTTACCTGTACCCTCCTCAAAGACATATATTTTATATCTGATCTATAAAGCACATCTGCTAAAGATACCGAAGTGAGATAATAATAACAACCTGTTTAGAGCTAGAAGGGAATCGTGGCTCAAGTTAGTGAGTGTCCACTGCTGCCCACCACAGCCCTGCACATGGGGAACAAACATGGCACACCAGCATCACACCCCATGGGGAAAATGCCTCAATTCAAAGACAAGAGTCTAGCATTTACTGCAGCATAGGGGAAAAACTTGTAGCACAATGAAAAACGAAAATATTAAGTGAACTAAATATTAAATTATTTCATCTGCATTTACTCCCATATTTAATTTTATACTACATTTGATTAGCTTGGGTGACTTTGAAGATTTAAATGGCAACACTAAGTTTTGCACCAAAAACGCACAAGAACATCATAAATCCTGTAAGGAAAGGCTATAGGGAAAGCAGAAAATTTAACAGATGGAGAGGAAAAACTGAGAGATCTAGATACCTAAGAAAACTGTCTGAGTTTGGAAATCAAGCGTATTACTTAGTTAATTATTCCACTGCGTAATCTAGGCAATGAAATAATTAATTAAACTTGAAAGAGCTGATGTTCACATTGGTATCATCTGACTTTTTCAAAGTTTGGCATCACAGTGAAATAAATGTTTACCCCTTTAAAGAGTATTCTTACAGTCAGGCTATTAAATCAGACAAGCAAAGAGTTGTCGGTTTACACGGCTAACAGCTGAATGCAGTATCTGAAGAAAGAGAAACTTGATTAGTTTTGGGTTTTTTTGTTGTTGTTTTGGATTTTTTTGTTGTTGTTTTGGATTAGGGTTTTTTGTTCAGTGGTGGTGGTGGTTTGTTTGCTTTTTTTTTTGTAAATAAAAGCTTAGCTACAGGACCAGATTTCACCCACAGAATCAATGGCAGCACATTATGTGTGGCACAAAGAGTTTTAAGAATTATCCATACATGTACATAAACTCCAACTCCAAATCATTTACAGTTCGAAACAACCTTTTCATCATTCCTGGGGAGGAAGCAGGAGGCAAAGGCAAAAGCTTCCCCTGAACTCCAACATACAAGGAAGGAGATAAAATCAATGAGATTTAGAATCATGCAGCTGATGTCTTGCAGCTCCTTTCCATTTCACTCTCATGTCTCAAGAACTGAATTTTATTAGTGACTCACTCTCAGACTTACTTCAAGTACATGCATTAAGGCAAGGAATGAAACAGCATGAGAGATTTTCTGTTCTTGGGGCTGCAAGAAGAACAAAGACCACTGGTAAGTACACTTTACATTCAAACTGCCAAGACTCCAGTTTTAGGTTTTTTCTTATACCTTACTTGTATAGCAAAAACACTGCAAAGTGAGCCCCTCCAGCAAATCAGAAATTCCCTCTTAATAAAATGTGAAGAACTATATAAAACTATTTTGCCCATATCTGTAGGTTTCCACACCACCTAGACAGGCATTGTTTCCTAATTATTTTTTTTTTTACCTCATTTTCCTCATCTCTTTGATGCCCTCAAGCACTTCAGAGAATTCTTAGCTGGGTTTTATCAATTAGTTGATCAATCAATTTTCTATTAGAGACACAAGCACTGAAGATATGATCAAAGTACAATATTATTTAGCCTCCACACACTCAGTGACAGCTAGAAAACAAAATTTGTTTGTCAGCAGCTAGCAACTCAGGGAGCAGAAGTGATGAAAGTGATTAAAGAAGGTCAAGAAAAATATAAAGAACATTTGTAATTGTATTCATAATAAAGCCATCTTAACCACAGCAGTCAGAGCAGTTGAGGATGCACTGATAACTTCAGGAGTAATGCTGAGCAAGGGAAGAAAGCACGAGACTCAAAGCCAAAATCTGAAGAGGTGGATGACATGTTTAGAAAATACTGTGGTAAATGTGTCAGATCTCGAAGCAGGCAATTACACTTAGGACATCAAGTCTGCACTGTCTTAAGTGTCTACATTTCAAACTTGAGATTTTATCCCCAACTGTTCTCCTGGGGCTAAGAGCAACATACAGCTATGTGAGTCACTACATGGCATGGGTATTAAAGACATGTACCCACAACTCAGGTACTGGAAACAATCCAGTCAGAGTTACAGGAAGATTTGTGAGATGGAGCCACTTGTGTGCATGTGAGATTCCTTGGTTTGGATGTGCCCTCTGCCCTCAGTTATCAGCCCTTATTCTGCTCCTCTCTGCTGCTTAAAATTTCTCAACGGACATTCTTTCTCTGAGGAGCAGATTTCCTAATCAGTGCCACAAAACCTCCCTGCACACAGCCCTCTCTCACTGTGGCAGTATACTGAGCCTACCTGGGCTCACTGAACAACCGAGGAGATGGAAAGAAGAGTGATCAAAGCCCCATGATGAACAGACTGTTGCAGGGTGGCCACGCCATCTATCCTGGCTTCACACCACATATCTACTGCTGCAGGGGGTTTGCTTTCCCTCCACAGCATTTCCTAAATGTAAATCTAAACCTGTGGGGCTACAGAGCTCTTTGCTGCCAAATAGACTAAACACTGCTGAGGGCAGGAGTGGGTGCCAGAAAGAGTAAATACAGCTTAGTAAGACCCAAAACCACTCATCTCCACACTCTGTGAGAGCAGGAACTAATATTAATACCGGTGCAGTTGTAACACAGAAGGGACCGCAATCCAGAGATCTAGCATGTTGCATTAACAGCTTATGGAAGTTAATGACAGGAAGGCCTGAATGAACAGTTTTCACTATAATATTGTGAAAATACCACTGAGTATCATTAAAGGGATGCCTATTTGCAGATACCAGCTGTTGATCCAATTCACTGATGGCACGGAGCCTCCATGCTGGCATAGTGGCACAGGTCTCTGCAGGCGCTGCACCAGCTCATTTGCTCAGCTCCGCCAAGAAAAGTAAAGAAAATTTTATCAAAGACAAATATTTGCCTTCATCCATTGACAAAAACAACATGTCAGTGCCAGTACGGGTTGGGGACTGATATGTTGGAGAGCAGTGTATGGGAAAGGGACCTGGGGGTTCTGGTGGACAGCAGGATGACCACCAGCCAGCAATGGGCCCTTGTGGCCAAGAAGGCCAAAGGCATCCTGGGGTGTATTAGAAGGGGGGTGGCTAGTAGGTTGAGGGAGGTTCTCCTCCCCCTTTACTCTGACCTGGTGAGGCCACATCTAGAATATTGTGTCCAGTTCTGGGCCCCACAGTTCAAGAAGGACAGGGAACTACTTGAGACAGTCCAGTCCAGGGCAGAGCCACAAAGATGATCAAGGGAATGGAGCATCTCCCTTATGAGGAAAGGCTGAAGGAGCTGGGTCTCTTTAGCTTGGAGGAGACTGAGGAGTGACCTCATTAGTGTTAATATATAAAGGGGGAGTGTCAGGAGGACAGAGCCAGGCTCTTTTCAGTGATGCCCAGTGATAGGACAAGGGGCAATGGATGCAAACTGGAACATAGGAGGTTACACAAAAACATTAGGAAAAACTTTTTCACTGTGAGGATGACGAAGCACTGGAACAGGCTGCCCAGTGAGGTTGTGAAGTCCCTTTCTCTGGAGACTTTCAAAACCTGTCTGGATGCATTCCTGTATGACCTACTCTAGGTGATCCTGCTCTGGCAGGGGGGTTGGACTAGATGATCTTTCGAGGTCCCTTCTGATGCTAACATTCTGTGATTCTGTGATGTCAGAACCCCCAAACGCCTAGTTCATCACCCACGATCTGTTTCAGATATCTGATTGTGAAACACTGTTTAAAAAAAAATACGCCCAATGTCACGCTGCAATACTCATGATTGTGACTTCACTGAGCTTACCTTGTGCAAAACATCTCCATAGAGAAAAACATTCTATCTAAAAGAACAAGCATATATTTTACAGGGAATTTGAAAAGTCTGGAATATCATTTTTCCAAAATTTAAAGCAACAGTTGGCATAAAACCTGAAAACCAACTAAATAAATTTAAGTTGTAACTTTTAACAAAAGATGAGGGTGTCCTTATAAATAAAAACTGCTAAATTCCCAAGAAGTCATCACTACCCACACAAAAAAGGCCAATCTTGCTTAAAATGAGAGCTGAAACTAGCAATGAGAACAGAAAAGAAACTAGAACATATAAAACACACATAGGAAAGAAAAGAGAGCATGTGGATGGATAAAGCTGAAGAAAGGTAAGTGACAATGTGTAAAAGATAACAGTAGTAAGAAAAGATACAGGAGACCTGCAAGAGGTGAGTGGTAAAACTGCAAAGGATGATGTAAAGTACACAGAAATGCTGAAATATATGGGGTTTTTTTCCCCATTCTATATTGAGAATTAAGCGGGAAGATGCATTAACCTTATGCCAAGTTGTGGATGGAATAGAAAGTTTGCCATATGAGATTAAAAAAAGGATGTTAGGCAACAGGTGCTAAAATTAAACAATGTTCACATCACTAGCCTGGATAACACATAACCCTGAGTGTTAAAAGGACGTGCTGAGGAGCTTCCCTGAATTACTAATTTTTAAACAAACTTTTTAAAAATGGGTAAATTCTAAAGAAATAAAGGGCTACCAAAGGAAATCCAGTATTTAAACAAGGACAGAAGAGATGGGCCACAGACCTCTAGAAAAAGTTACTTAGCATTCAGTAAATGGAACGATTAATTTGGAATTTCATCAACAAAGAATTAGAAGCTAAAAATCTAATTAATGTCAATCAGTTTAATGGAAGGTTGGTCTTGTAAAACAAATCTATTGTCTTTTTGTAAAGAGATAACAGGTCTAGTTGACAAAGGCAATTGTATGCTATAGTGCGCTTGATTTCTCCATGGCATTTGACTTAGTACAACATGACATCTCAATTAAAAAATGATGATGTGGAATTAACACAGTGTACTTCAGTTGGATTCAACTGTAGTATACTCACGGGTCTCAAAATGTTCTTGATATCAACAACTCATTTACTAGAGCCATAGGGATTCATTCTTCAACTGAAGTTATTTCTATCGAAAACATAAGATCTCTTGTGGTAACAGCAGTAGGTGAGACAGCTTGTCAAAGGTTAGGGAAGAAAACGTGTTGTTTGAGAAGCTGAGTTGCTGCCTACAAGGAGAATCTAACAAAATTCCTTTTAATAGAACCAAATGCAAGGCAACATAAGGAGAATTAAGAATGGAGTTTTTATGTGCCTAATAGGAACTTCAGGATTGTACTTGCCCGCTTAAGAGATTTATTTTAAATGTCAAAGTTTTTAAACTAAGAGCCTATGTTTCCTACAGAATTACAGATAAAGAAATAGATATGTCCGGAGTTGGGTGCCTGAAGGCTATCAGTTGGTCAATGCCATAGCAGCCACCCACTTTGAGAACCTGGGAGAAGGCTTCGGTGCAAGTGAGATAAAAAAAGATAAGCTGGAGGAAAGAGAATGATGAGAATTTCAGGATAAACTCTTGAAAGACTTTCTTAGTGAAAAGCATCTATGACATTCCTGGGTGGAAAAAATGAAATAAAGGTTAGACAAATAGAAATTATATCACTTCTTTTATGTTATTTGTGAGACCTCTGACAGAAAACCAGCACAGTGACCACAATTTAAGAAACATATGGAAATACTGGAAAACATTCAAAGGACGGCCACAGAAATGACTCAAGCCTAGAAAACATGATTTATGATGTGAGACTTAAGAAGCGCAACATACTCAGGTCATCAAAGAGAATGTTATAGGCTGACTTCATCAGCATGCACAGGTATTTTCACACATAAAAGCTATCTAATAACAGGATGGAAATAGTTAATCATGCAGACAATGGCATAACTAACTTCCAGTCACTGGTTCTCATTAGCAAGTTAAACCTTGAAAGAAGCTTTTGATTACTTTTGCAGCTGGGAAAATCAAATTGAAATATTTTACCAGGGGACTCCGCATTGCTTGAAGTCTTTACAAGAAAATTATTATATCCTTCTAGAATATATTTTTCTTCTTCTTTTTCTTTTTTTCTTTTTTTTTTTTTTTTTTTCCCCCTGCAGATTCTTGAAGAAATTCTCTGCAGTTAACATGCTTTGTTTAACTGGACAGGAAAGATCATGTTTTGATTTTCAGAAGCAAAAAGGCTATAAAGTTAAACAGACTGCAAAACCTCTGCCTGCTCATCTCTTTTCCTTCACAGGAAATCAGTTTCTTACATTTCTCAAAAAAAAAAAAAAAAAGTCAGAATTACTTCTGTTCTTCATTACAAAAATATCTTACTGAAATCTCATATTTTAGGGCTTCCATAATCACCCACTGAGGTCAGAAATGACACCTTGTCCCTCCCATGCAGCTATCTAGACTTAATGCAAAGGCAGAAGAGGAAAGATCTCTGTTTAGCTTATTCCACAACATTAAATATTAAGGACAAGCAAAAGATAAAACTGGAAAAATGGTGCTATGAAGCCTTTCTTTTCAGATGGACTGATGTAATCATACCTAATAAATTCCCTGTCATTCCAAGGGTAACAAGTATTGGAGTTTTGTGATCTCTCCTGCTCTCTGGAACGAAAAAATTTAGTCTCCCAAAGACAGAAAGTCTTTAATCTAAACAAAAGAGTATTTGAGTATAACAGGTTTTTTTTTTCTATTATTTTATCTAAAGAAAGATAAAACTAAATCCTCTAGTGGATCCCTTGGGCCTGAAACCCTGTGAAGTACAGCTTGTATCTTCACAGCAAATCTGGTGCTTCCACAGTTTTTGCAAGGAATTCCAGCATGTCGAAATATAACATGAAATATAGGTAACATTTTCTGAGTGGCCCTGGTGGCAACTGTAACTGTACTGATACTATGACAATTATAAAGAGAGAATAGTGACCAAAAAGACAGGATAGCACAAAAGTGAAGACTTAGCGTGGGGTTTAAGAAATGCAGTTATCTGTATACCACTTAAGCTGTCAGTCATGGGAGTTGTGTACCCAGCCCAGGCAATCATTCACAGAGCCACAATTGACCTTGAAGCCTCCTATTTCCAAAATACACAAAATTGGTCAGTGAGATCCTCTGTAGATGCCTAGAGAAAACTCCCTGAATAGCTTCTGAGAGCATCATGTATGAACTCTATAGCAGACCAAAACTCAGGTTTTATGCCTGAACTAGAAGATTATCTATCTATTCTATCTCCCAGAACACAAGGCAAAAAATATTCAATGTAGTATGCATGTGGGTTTCTTACAAAACAGAAAATGTCTTTTTTTTTTTTTTTCCCTCTCAACAAAATAATTTCCGTAGGTTCAAAAAAGCACTGGAATGATTTTTATCACAATTAAAAAATACAGCACAGCTGCCATGGCCATTCTTCTTTCTATAAATGTTTGGATACTACCCGCACACTGCTTCTTCCAGTCAGTAAATGTTTGTATGCAAGGAAAAGATACTTGACTTCCTTATCTGTATTGTCATCAAGACACCAAAAAGCATAAGGTTTCTTGCAGAACTCGCTATGGTTTGGTCTAGCCTTATTTTAGAAAAAATATCAGGTGAAGAAACACAGGGAAGGAGCTTCCAAAAGCAAATAAAGCCATATGTGGTGTTACTGGGAAGTTTATATATATCTGCCAGACAAATATTGGTGCATGAACAGATTATTTTTAATATCAGAACTCTTTTTAAGAGAATGTACAGTCCCATGATCAATCTGATGCAACACCATCAGGATTTGGCTCTAGACAACATCCATGACATTTTATAGCACTTATCAGCACCACAGTTAAGTGTTGCTGACAGGGTCTGTGGAAAGTGAGCTAGGCAGTCAAGTGACACTGTAAACTTTTAGGCTCCCATGTTCTGTTTCTGACGGGGCCTACATCCATCTCCAGATTACCACATCATCTTCAATGGCTCTAATGCTCTCTCCAGCCACAAGCTGACAGCCTTCACTCACTGGGATGGGATGGAAATAAAAGCAAGCAGTAAATCACACGGACACTTTAAAAAGAATAGAAGTTGCTGCAGAAATCATGTGTCCTTACACTTAGAAGCAACACATGGTGGGAATTTGCAACTTACATATGCTGCGTATTTTTTTTAAGTCCTATTTAATTTTTTAAAAACCCAACAACAACAAAAAGCGCTCCAGAACATCCATATGTTTTTGAAAAGTCCAAGACTGTTTCTCATTTCATTTCATATATTATTTCATCATCCAGAAGTTTTACAATACATTTCGCATTACCTTTTCAGATCAGCAATTTTTTCTAGCTTAGATCAGTGAGCCACAGGTCTGTGGGCTCAGAGTCTTTAACACCTCTGTAAGTTTTCCAGTTTGGCTTTGTCCTATGATTGGCCACCATCCAAAATCCCAACTTTTAGCTCAGGGCTGCCATCCCATCCCCAGTTCTGATTCTGTCCGATGTTGGGCCAAGTGAGAGGGGGAAGAAAAAAAAAAGTCAATATTCAAGAGGGATTCTGTGATTTCTTTAAAGTTTAATTTAATATTATCATTTTCTGAAAGGAAGCATATTCAATTCACACTGTTCAGGCAGGACAGACAATTCACTCCAACATCTATAAAAGAACAGAAGGACCGACCCTCAGGTATTCAGAGAGCATTGGCACTGCATTAAAGGTGAACTATTATTTGCACAGGATGAACGTGCCACCAGTTCCAACATGTTCTGGAGTTTTAATTCCCATGGAGCATGTCTGAAAGCATCCTGCTTCCTCCACTGGTACTCTGTTCTGTCACACCTGCAGAGTGGCTCACAGAAGGAGGTTCCTGATACAAACATCCTGTTACTCTAAACAGCACTGACCTTCCATCTTCAACTCCCACCGAGGGAGATGTGGAAAACAGTCAGCCTTCTCCATAATCAACTATGTAATGCTTGCCATTGACATTACATAAGCAAGAAAATGTAATTCTTCTGGTTTTACCATGTGCCTGACTCCAACCCATGCATTAGAGAGTCATTCTGTCAGGATACAGATAAACAATTTTATTAGCAATCATTAATGATTAGTGCAATCTACTTGTCTGTGTCCTACTATTACGACGTCCAACAGAAACCTCAGCCTGGATACATTACAGTGTCATTAAAACTTAAAGCCAGAATGGAACAAACCATTGCTCACAAATTCATTTACTCCTGAACTTCAGACCAGTCAGTCAGCACAGGATGGGAAGGACAAGCAAATAACAGGCTTTCATAGCCAGTAAGTTATGGACAAATGGGTTTCCAGGGCAGAAGATCTCACTTTTTAGACCTAGACTCAACTAAAGCAACTAATGCTAAATACCAGAAAAAGAGGTTTTCTCTTTTCCTTTTAGAAATGTATATTTGCTGATGTACACAAGTAAACTGAAATATATTATTATTACATTGGAATAAATAAGGCCACAGTCTTACCACATCATCTCCTGCATACAAGCCAAGAAAACAAGAAGGTGACATTTAGGAAAGAATGCAAACTGAGCAAGTAATTGGAGATATTAATTTACTATAAATTACATAGATCCGTATGAAATTGTACAAGAGATGAGGATTTAGAAGGATATCTTCAGAAGTCTACTCCCATTTGGGTTTTGTTAAGTAGATTGTATAAAATCTGGTATTAAGTTCATTAGCATAAGAAGGCATAGATACTTTTACAAGCTCAGACCAGTCTTGGAAGGAGACCTGCTTAGCACCCACAACAAACATAAAAACATAGCTAATACTTCTTCAATAAACATTACTTCTTTAAATCAAAAGAGAAAAGAGATGCAAACAATTAGAAAGTGCTGCTGGTAAACTAATGTTATTCCATTCCACCACTCCCCATTCAGCATTTGGAAGCAAGAGTATTCCCAAGTATCATGGTGTAAGATCGGTACTGAACAACGAGAAGCCACAATCTTCAGAGACTTCATTTTTAATAAACAACATACAGCATATTAATACATGGTATTCTAAAGCAAAAATAACTACAAGCATGGTAATTGTGTCTTTAAAAACTAACTAATTTTAAAGTTAATTTTTGTTCTAAGAAAGGAAGATACATATATATGTAAATAAAATGTACACATACAAAAAGTCTGTTTCAAAATAACATCAGCCCGTGAAGATTATACATTAAAAATGATGGGGTTTTTTTGATTTGTATCTTTGAAACATTTAGAATAATCTATTTTTATGAACACGGACTTAAACATATATTTTACTGTATATGGGAACACATCTGAAAATATTGTCCTTTACATCCCTGATGAGTTATGGATTTAGGATTGCAAGCCTTATCTATGTGCAACTCATCAACCACTGCAGTGTCCTCAGCTTAGATCATCACATCTGCCAGGCGAATGAAGAAAAACAAGATTTTGCCCCAGATCCACTTGAGCAAAACCCTACCCCTGTGATAGTTCACAAAGTTTAGAGGGAATCCAACAGCGTGAATGCTTACACCTGATCTGAGGAGGGTTTCCATGTTTAAAAATATATGTATTTGTGAATTCACACTTGTATTCTAAAAATGCAGTTTTACCTCTGGCACTCAGTAACTTCAGATGGTATACAGCTTCAGTTGCATTCTCACAGGTTAGCCTATATATTGCTATTCCAACTTTAAGAAGCAGTTTGGAAAGAGACATT
The DNA here is from genome assembly GCA_024605025.1 of Megaceryle maxima. NCBI lineage: Eukaryota > Metazoa > Chordata > Aves > Coraciiformes > Cerylidae > Megaceryle > Megaceryle maxima. The sequence continues at coordinate 61,521 of JANHGN010003108.1, forward strand.
TTAAACTCACTGTGGTATTTGCTTTGCTCCTCAGTGCCCTGTATTGATTACCAAAAAAAACCAACCTATTTTTCTTTTTTTTTTTTTCCCTTTCTGATGCAATAGAATAATTTTTCTATCAGTCATTTGCTTCCTAGAGTGTGAACCAAATAACAGCTTGGGGGAACTCCATGTTGTTATGGTCTAGGGTCAGGGCAGTCCACTAGACCTGGACCAGATGCTTTCTGTTAACCCTACTCCCAACTCAAAGTGGAAGAAAAAGGGAATAAGGGAGAGAGATTTGTCAATTAGAAAAGGAAACTGGAATAGCTTTAATGAAAATTAAAATAATGATAATAAAATTGAATATATACAAATATATACAAAACCAGTATTGAACCCAACCTGATGGCAATTACATCTTCATCACCACTGATGCTGTGGAGCAGGCACTGGGGATGTCCTAGGCTAGACTCAGAGGCAGATGGGAACTGGGTTCAGGAGCTGAATTCAGGAATGCACAGATGGGGATCAAAAGCAGAATGGACGGAGCCCTCTTTGGATTCTGGACATTGAAGGAGTGAGCTTTACCCTCGTGATCCCTCAGCTTTATATTGAATATGACATATATGGGATGGAATCTCTTGTTGGTCAGTTTAGTGTCACTTGTCCTGTGCTACTGCATACTGATACTATATTTCTGCAGAAATGCTCAGTGACATGATCCATATGTAGCCCTCACTGTTTAAAACTTGCAAGTCCTTACTGTCTCTCTGCCTACGACAGCCCCATACCAGGACACCTTCCAAGGCCAAACTGTTTGGGGTGGAGGGTGGCAGCAGGTGAAAACCTGGACCATGAGTTGTGTCTGGATTGCAAATGTCTTCTTCCTACAGTCCTGCTGCATAAGAACCCCTAGGAATAAGAAATACATACATCACGACTCAACATACCTTGGCTACACCAGGTGTAGGGCACTATGAAGACAGAAGGGAACCCTGTTGTGGGAACAGGCAAGACACAGGTCTAGCCATGAGAATCATCTTCTGCTTCATACTGTGAAATCTTATGAGAAATCTAAGTATCATCCTGGGACTTGACTTAATTTTTTTTCTCCCTTTAAATGACATCTTTCCTTTCAAGGAGATACATAAACACCCCAAAATCCCAGCTTTTTTTCTTTTTTTTTTCCCAAGCATTGCAAAAGAAGATATCTGTTCTTTGTGGATGTAGGAAAAACCTTCAAAATACAGGTCTTAAAGGCAAAAATGCCACAAGACAAGAAAAAATAATTCAAAATTTATTAAGTCAAGCTTGTTTCTTCTGAACGTGTCAGATTGACAATAGTGATGAGAGCCCTGTATGAACCCAAAGATTTGGATCCAACCCAAATGTTGGATCCTCTTATATAAATGTAATTAATTTAAAAAGATGCACTTCACTAGCAAGTGAGAAAAGATTTCAGCAGTCACTTACTTCTAATGCCACTTGAATTATTCTTCTTCAATCTAGAAATCTGTTTGTCAATCTAATTCACATGTCGACTCAAACAATTGTTCTTTCTCAATAGTCCAGATTGCCACTACAATAGTGATGAGAATCCTGTATTGCACATGATAAAGCAGTTTTTCATATCTATGATGTTAAAGTTACATAAGTAGAAGTGGAATCTAAGGTTTCATTTAAAATTAATTCAATATGCATTGCTCTACCTCAAAGAAAATTTGCATTATGACCTGACACTGCTTGGTGTCTACCAGCTATTCTGGTTATCTCATAAGGGAATGGGAAGCACTCGCCAAAATTTGTGATTTAATGAGCACAGAACACAGGTTCCCAGTTATCATTAGCATCCAAATTTACATTGCATACAAGTGCATCATTAAATTCAGGGATTTGTTCTTATCTCATGAGAGAGGAGATCCAAAAGTAAAGTCTGAATCTAGATTTGCTCCATTTCCTTCCTTAAATCCTGCCTCTTGGAAATATTACCACAAAAAATACAAATAGGCTGCAAGCTACCAGAAAAGTCATTGTGAAGGAAGAGGTGTCTATACTGAGACATGCTCAAAATCTAAATTAATCAGATCAACACACATCTATTTAGCTCACCAAGATTCCCATGCAATATTATAATAAGACTTACTAATCGAATGAAAAATAAATAACTCAGTGGTGAAAATCTGGATTACAGGATGTGTTCTCTGTGTCTAAACAGGCATTAGAAGCCTTTTAAAGGGGTAAGAGGAAAGAAATTGAGAATATTGTAAATGCAGACTTAAAATGAAAAATCTACAGAGAATTACACATGGACACATAAGAAAAAAATTGTGCAGGCCTTGCACATGCCCTCTTTAGTTTTAAAGACAGTTTAGTTGATAGCAAGAGATTTTATATTTTCCAGGGAGGCTTTATAAGTAATTATTGTCCATATGTTCTTCATCCATAAGTCTTAAGCAACAGCCAGCAGACTTTCATTTTCTTCCCCTATTTCAGCAATAAATTTCCTTAAAGAAACTCTCTTGTGCCCTGAAAGCAAAAGTAGTATTCATAAATGGAAAAAAAAAATTTTAAAAATCCCCATTTGACTCATCTTCACAAAGCCAGCCTAGGGAATAGAACTACTAAGAACAAGGCAAAACCCCAGAATTTTTAAAGGTTCTCAAATTTGACAATAGAGGAGACAGATCTCAAGCCTACATTCTGAACATGCCCTCAGTCCTTAAACACTACTTCTTTAAGGACTCAATATCAGGTCCATGGCTTTTACAATAAGAAAGGAAGTTGACAAACTGCATTTGTATCCAGGTTAGTATTTTGGATAGATCACTACTTAGAAAGAAGTGTAATGGAAACTTTTAGTTCATCTAATAAACATGTTCAGACAAGGAACTCTCTAGTTCCTTTAGCCATTTTTAAATTGTGCATCAGTATATTTTATTTCTGTGAGATCTCTCCTCAAAGATCAACTAGACAAGCTTTTCACCTCTTACTGCAACAACTTCCTATGCAACAAAGATTTTATACTTGGTTCTGTAAGAATAATAATTCTGGACATAAAGCCAGAATATATCAGCTTTTGAATACACAGTAAGTTCATCTATGGAGCATAAAGATTTACCACTTTCTAAACCAAAATAGCATCTTTCTTTCCATCCAGCACTATATAGACAAATAAAGAGTAGGAAATATTTAATTCTACTTATGACTTGCAATGCCAAATTCCTGGGTTACTTGTGTCTGGCAGTGCTGAGTACCCAGGTTACTTCACAGTTTGGAACAATAGGTAGTGTTGAAAAAAGAAGCACTGAAAGAAAAAGGTTGAAATAATCGCTCCTGCTGTAGCAGGAAAGTGGAAACAGATGACACTCTGGGGTTTCTTTCAGTGTGGGAACATCCCGCAGCTTTAAAATATGTATTTGAAAAAACAGTATTACTTTGCAGATTAGACTGAAATGAAAGTTAGTAACTGGCAACAAGCCCGAGCACTCAGCTGAACGCTCCTGTCAACATGAGGATCCCTCCAATAAACAAGAAAATATCTTTATTTTAAGAAGCAGACTAACAGCTTGCACCCCTCTCCTTGCTCCAAGATCTCACTTTTATATCCTGGAAATTCTCAGTATGTATAGAAACACAGACATCCCCTTAGACCACTCCCAGACAAATACTTAGATAATAAAAATTAAAATAAAACTTATCAGAGCTGACTAAATTCACATCTTCAAAGACATAGCCCATCATCTACCTCTAGTTGCTTATAATAATATTGGCTTGAGTTGGTGGGCAAATGTTGGGAGCAGATGGGTTTAGCAATACCTGCAAATGTCTGTGTGCAAAAGCCCAAAACTGAAAATGAGAAAACCAAATTATTATTCCTAGATGTAGTCAATGTTTATTTCCATCCAGGTACTCCTAAGCCAGAAGCATCAGTTTTCAACAAGGTGCAGCCATTAAACCATCTAATTTGGCACCAATGCAACATAAGCATAAATGTCTTCTTACAGATTGTGGGTAACATTAAATAATCCAGCAAGGCCAAGGAAAGAAAAATGAACCACTTGAAAAATTCCATTAGACACAAAAAAACTATCAACATAATTAGTATGAACTGACAGCCATGGTGGCAATCACACACTAGACGTTAGTGGTTCAATGGGCAACAGTAATGGCTCCCTCTGCTAGAGGTGATCCTTCCAAACAGCACTGAGCTAAGAAATGGTCCCTAACATGACCTTCACTGAACCAGTTCTGCAGAAAAATGGTGGTCTTTACTTCCCAACACTATGATTCTCTCATGTTTCAAAACCTCTAGTTCTTTCTTAAATATTTATCCAACATATACCAAAAGATATTTTGGGAACAGGGCAAAAGAGTTCTCAACTATTATCTTCAAAATAACATTAAGGGATAAATGTACATTATACATAATAAATCCTGGAGTGTCCTATGAGTATGCAAGCCTGATTTACACTTCCATATTATTTCCTTTATCACTCCACATAGGCACTTCTATTCCTTACATGAACAGATTAAAAACCAGTCTGTCTTCTTCACCCAACATGTGTTGGTGAGTACTGTCATCATCTCTTCTGAAAAAAACCCTCCTAAAATGCAGTTTCATTCAAAGTCAAATGTCTGGAGCCAAATCCTGAAACTCTTATTTAGAGCAGTGTTGTAAGCAACACTGCTCTAAACATGCAAGCAAAACATCCAAAGGTTCTTACTCATGTGAGTACACCTCAGTGGCTTGATCCCTGTCATAAGCCCTTTATAAGAAACATTGATTACAAGGAAAAGAAACAGTACTAAAATAAAGAAATGCTGAAACACATGCATATATAAGCTAAATACCGAGACCCAAATAAATGTCAGCAATAATCCCTCAATTTGCAAAGCTGCTGCTGGTGAAATTGCCCAATGCAAAGATCTCAGGAGGCTGCACTACATAATCCCCAAAAGTCACTTCTAGCCGACATACCTGCGATTCTATGATCTTGCTTCTACAGCTCACTTACCTGTTCTCATGAGCTTTAAACTGCGGTTAACAAAGTCTCAAAGACTAGACCACACACAAACAAATCTGTTTTCACTCCCTAGAAAGAGAATTCATGTTCACCTGATGTCAAGAGACTTCTTTTGCTACTTCAGTGCCATGCCATCTCTCCCTAACCAACACCCCTAGGCCAGGGGCAGTCCTTGGAGATGTTTGTAGCTCAGCTTCATCCATATACTTGCTCTCTCCATGTCACTCTGTAGCATGTGTACACAGAAGTCTCGCTCATCTGGTACAAGGTCCAGGTCCCCAAGATCCCCAGGCTGAAGAAGTAACAGTAGTTTTAAACATACTTCTTTCAAGGAAATACAGCAATAAGAAGAGAAACACTAGCGTTGTACACTCAATTCTGGCACTGAATGAAGAAATTCAACATCATAAAGGGCCCTTGGGAAAGTTCCTTTCCATCCCTTCCCTTCCCAGTCACCTCTCTACATCAGCTCCACAAATTAGCCATGTAACACAGCTATCCTCTGGTGACTTCTCATTCTTAGAGCTGAGGTTCTAGTCACCATTTCCAACGATGGGATTCCTGCCTCTAGCCTGCTCAGCCAGGACAACACCAGATATGCAAGTGGGCAACTCCAGCTGCAATCCTATTTTGGAATAGATCTTCCCCTTACAAGGAGTGTTCCAAAAGCACCTAGTGTATTGTATATGATAAATGCTTATCCTCTTTTAGACATCTCCAGAACTTGAAATAGACATATCTTCACTTGAAATAAACCCAAGACAAAGGAGAATAAATCTTCACTGCTATCACCTCTGTAGGAAGGGCCTGCTAGAGAAGTATGGGTCATTTGTTCAAATAATCTATGGCTTCAAGAATGGTTTAAGCCTGAGGGGTATTGCAGGAATGAATTATACTTTCCAGGAAAGACATCAAAACCAGACATTTCTGTGGCAGACATACCAGCATATCCTTTCAGATCCCTTTGAGCATATTATCTGCTATTGGATTTGAAAACTTGGAGCAATAAAACAAGCTCTCATTTCTTAATTAAGTTTTCTGTAGGCAAGTTTGAAGAAGGAATACCAGTGAGTGCCTCTGAAGTGGGAGGTATCATAAAGCCCCATTAATAGGCTTGTATTTTCCAAAATGGTAAAACACTTGCAGTGTTTTCTTTAGGTTTGATTTTTTTAATTTAGTCCTCTAGTAAAAAAAAAACCCCACACAACAAAAACCAACCAAAAAGAAAGAACCCCAACAACAACAAAACACCCACAAAAGTAAGTACATCAATTCTGTTCTTAATTGTAGGGTCAATATATGGACAAATCAATGGAATCAGTAAATATGAAGCCACTCTGGTTTTCCATCAAAAAGTCACTATGATATCCAGATACAGAACCATGACTCTAACCAGCAACATCAGAAGATTATAATAATTGCTCTTGTATCACTTTGTTTTTCTTTTAACTGAAATGTGCAGCTAAGAAATTCACACCTCTTTCTACCTCTTCATGTAATTACATATACACACATACAAAAAAAACCAAAAAACCATGTTTGAACAACGGGAGAGATCGAAAGAGAAACCTAATGACATTTAACAAGAGCAAGTGCAGAGTCCTGCACCTGAGAAGGAACAATAAAATGCACCAGTACAGGTTAGGAGGTGATCTGCTAGAGAATAGCTCTTTGGAAAAGGACCTTGGAGTCCTGATAGACAACAAGCTATCCATGGGTCAACAATGTGCCCTTGTGGCCCAGAAGGCCAATGGTATTCTGGGGTGCATTAAGAAGAGTGTATCCAGCAGATCAAGGGAGGTCCTCACCCCCTCTACTCTGTCCTAGTGAGACCTCACCTGGAGTACTGGGTCCAGTTCTGGGTTCCCCAGTTCAAGAGAGACAGAGATCTACTCAAGAGAGTCCAACAGAGGGCTACAAGGATGATTAAGGGGCTGGAAAATGTGCCTTACAAGGAAAGGCTGAGAGACCTCAGGCTTTTTAGTCTGGAGAGAAGACTGAGAGGGGATCTAATTAGTGTCTATAAATACATAAGGGCTGGATGTCAAGAAGGCAGAGGCAACCTCTTTTCACTTGTGCATTGTGATAGGACAAGGGGCAATGGATTCAAGCTAGAGTACAGGAAGCTCCACTTCAATATGAGGAAGAACTCTTTATTGTAAGAGTTGTAGAGCATTGGAACAGACTCCCCAGAGAGGTTGTGGAGTCTCCTTCTCTGGAGATTTTCAGAACCTGTCTGAATGCATTTCTGTGTAATCTGCTCTAGTTTTGTCCTGCTCTGGCAGGGGGGGTTGGACTCAATGGTCTTCAGCTTCCAATCCCTAACATTCTGTGATAGCAAGGTAACCACATCCCCCGGAACTAAGGAAAGAATAGCACTTACAGAAGTTTCACCTTTTTTTTTTTGCTTTTAATATAGATTAAAACAACCACAGGGAAACTACACTGATACAGTGTTATGCTAAAGAACCAAATGTTAAACTTCAGGAACATGCTTACAATACACACACACGTAAATTAAAAAGTATTGTAAATACCCACCTTTAAATGTTTGAACTCAAAAGTTACATGTCATTACTTCATTAATGCACTATTTTAGAGCATTAGTGCACTATTTAGCTGCCAAAAAGACTTGTCAGCTGGTAGAGCTCACCTCTATCTTTTTTAAGGTTTCTAGTTTGCTTCAGGAATGCCTTGAATGCGCACCTCCATTTTCCAGGCATAGAAGAAATCCCTTTGCCCTGAAGGTTATCAGAATTTCACTCAGACTTCATGTACTAAAGTCTGAAAAGGAAAATACATAAGAAATGTTCCTCCTCTAAGCACATTTCAAATGATGAAGTGTAGCAACACTAAGTGAATACTTCAATGACGACCTGATTAAAAATGAGAACTTCCTCTGCATTGTACAGAACAAAAAATATTTAATAGAAATACTTAGGTAATCCATTTTTTCAGTCACGCTGAACATTTTAATTAGCAATTAAGTAATTTTACACTCTAAGGATAACAATAAAATTCTCACACACACTGTCAGAAACTAAACACAGATTTTCTAAAATACACAGTTTGTATAATTGTTTTACACATGATTGAACTTTCAAACAATGATACCTCCTCCAAGTAAAGATGCTTATTTTACTGTATTTTCAATAGTATAGATATACTGATATGCCTATATCAGTCAAGTCATATTCCACAGTGATATCTTATGCAATTAATCGAACAATATTATAATTATATCCCTGCCATAAAAAATATAAAATATCATTTAAATCATCCCAGAGAAGACTGTAATTTTTCATACCTTGTTGATTAAAATGCATTTTTCAGAAAGGGTTGAAGCATGTATTACTCTTTCTACTGTCACACCCATATTTTCCAATGTGTTAATTCTATCTCTTCCACAACAGGAATATCTGAACTGATTTCAATCTGCTCAACCAGCAGATGGAGATGGCACACTAAGCTCTTTCTTTTTATAAGAAAGTAAGTCTCCCAGCCCAGAGAGACAGGAATTTGTTGAGGAGGACTGCAGTATCCATTTCTTTTGGATACTTCTCAGAAGGAGAAACCTAGCAACACGCTGACCAAGGCAGGAAATAAAGGCAGCAACAACCCTGTTGCATCAAAAAGACTACAGTTGTGGTTATCATCATCTACCTAGCAAGACCTCTGAGTATAAAATATAATCAGCAAATCTTTCCCTACTCCAGGAATGTCCTGCATGGACTAAGTGATGGGAGTGAACTAGACAGAAGTACTGTTTGAACTGTATTCTGAAAAGATTAATTTGATCTGCTACTGTTTTTCTTACTGAATCATTCCCCTATTGTATCACTCCCACCTTCTTTACTGTTTCTCACTCAACAATGCATCAAGCTGAACTTCACCGATCCCACTTCCCCAGGAGTGTATTTTTCTTTCCTCCTTTCCCCTAAACATATCTTAGATCATCATCTCTGATTGTAAAACAAGAGAACTGGAGAGCTGGTACCTACTTACTCCCCGTTTCCCAATGGGACTCTTAACATCCAGATTCATCCCACTTAACATTCACCTTGCAGAAATCAGTGGACAGAGAAGGGCAACTGCCATGACCAGGTCATCACTCCTATCTTCCCATTCATCCTCTGGAGGCCTCTTCTCATCTCCATTAGACCTCAGACAACTATCTACCTAATTTTGGCATTTAAGTTAATAGGAATGTCTAGGGAATGTCACAGTCACTTGATGCATTTAGAGGAGAGCTCTTCATCTAAAAAACAAAACCTACGCAGAGAGGAGGAATGGGAAATGCAGTTAGTTACAACTCTGCTCATTAAAGCTTAAGTATCTGTATATTCCCTTCTTTCTCCTTTATTTCTAGTAGCACTGCTAAGTAATTTAGATAGTTTCTGCTGGGAAGAACAAACCGATTCAAGCCCCTATTAATAAGTTCTCCAACTCCAAATTACTCTTTGACTCTTAGAAAAGTAGCAAAAAGGGCAATTTATAACTTCCTTATTACAGTCTTCACAAAAATACATAGAAACACCTAAAAAGCAGTTATATAACTGGTCCACTTGCTGTACAGAGTAAAGGCATGTCCAAAGAATATTTTTGTTTAGCTCCAGGTGTCTGTAGTTTATGGGGCTTTTCTGACACATGCAAAGAGGAATTCAGATAGAAATCTGAAACCTGTTACATTTAGGAACACATTTATGTGTAGTAACTAGGTGACTGATGACTTCATAAGAAGGTTTCAATCCTATTTAAAATTTGGGGAAACAGCTGGAAGGGTCTTTTTACTTCCTGTGTAATCTGTATACCATAGGGGGAAAAAAAAAAAAAAAAAAGACAGACAAAAAAGATCCAGAAACAGACACCACCCCCCAAGAGATCCTATACATTTCATAGCTTCCCAGAGTACCTCTTACATAAAATCTTACTATTGTACGAAAAGCTATATGATATGTTCCTGTAGCTTTAAGGAAATACATTGAAAAGTAAATTTTTGAAATTAAGAAGATGGATGGCAACAGCAGCTTTGGGTGACCGAGATCCTATAATTGCCAAAAGTTGATTGTGCCCATGTAACCTCAAAGCAGGGTTCCTCCTTCCCCTCCAGGGGATGCCAGCAATCCTTGGCAGAACAGTGAGTGTTACAAGAAGGAACAGAAAAATGGTTAAAAATGCCTGTTCAAACCTAATTTTCCTTCATCCCCCCAAGACATACAGAGTTAGAGTTTGCTAAAATAGAAGGACAATCATTACAATTTCCTCAGAGGCTGGGACAGTTCGGTTCTTCCAGAATTGCTTGTTCCCACTTTGCTGGCACGCTGCTTCTTCCTGCTGATGTTAAGGTGGATGGAGCAGCCAGTGTAGGACATGGATAAGCTTCCTCCTCCATTTTAACACCACTAGAAATTTCTCATACATATTGTCCAATTTTCTACTGGACAATATAGAGGCCACAAATTAATGAGAAATAGAAGGACGCAACTCTCAGAACAGAACAGAAAAAGCACTGAGAAATTTTTTCCTATGTCCGCATGCAAAAAGGGTCAAATGGGGAAAAAACAAGAAGGAAAAAAACCTTCTATTTTAAATTTCTGATCTTTCCTCTTCACTGGACAACAGAAGTATCTCAGTATCCCCTAACACAACCAACAACAAAAGTACCTTAAGAAATGTAGTTAGATCACAACTTAAAAATTTGTTCTATATTCAAATTCTCTGCGGGGACGGGTGAAAAACATGCCCATAAGAAGGAAAAAACCCTACAGTACTACAAACAGAGCTAGAAAATAGGAATTTAAACTAGGAATTTAATATAAGCCTTCCTTCAATACTTGCCCTTCTACATTTTAACAAGTTTGCTGTTTTCTAGTTATAAATACATGTGTCTCATAACACTGCTGTTAGAATTTAGATTCACTTAGTTTTAATCTGGAAAGAAGCATTAGAGGCTCTGGCATGACCAGAGTACTTTGGTCAAGTACAACTACACAAGAGAATGGTAACTCTTGTCTGACCAACGCATGTCTTTCTAAAAGCCACCCTGTCATCATTAGAGGAATCTATCACTTATTCTGGTTGGTTTGTTTTAGCATATAATTATGCTTCCAATTAAAAATGTGTGCCTGATTTCTAATTTGAATTTGTCTTGCTTCAATTCCCAGCCATTGCTTCTATTCATGCCTTTACTTGTTAGAGGGTAGAGTTCCCCAGTACTTGGTATTTCCTCTGTTTGAGAGTGAAATTAATTTCTTCTAAATGATATACATGTCCGAATACAGAAAGACAGGCATACAAATGCACAGAGTATCACATCACCATTACTTGTGATCAGCATCTCTACAAGATATGAAAAATGTGCACGTAGCAGTTGAAGGATACATAGAGTTAAGTCCTCTCCTTTTATAAAGACTAGCTTGCTAATAACAAAAGGTAATTTTATTTAGCGCCTTATCAAAGAGACATCACTGGCAGTATCAGCTACTTGGTGGCAACCTCTTATCCCTCCTACACTTAGCATATAGCTCCAGTTTTCATACAGCAGCAAGGAAGCCCGGCCCTGCCCTACTCACTTGGTCATGGTGTCCAACATGGGATCACAGCTTGACATGATTACGGCTTCACTGCTGAATGACAGATTTCTGCCTTATGGTGGACAAGTTCATTTTCTGTATATACCTGGGACATCCTGAAGTCCCATCCTAAAACACTGACACTGACAGTAGAAGCTAATTAAAAAGCACTCCTTGGTGCTTAGACCTTGTTTTGATCCTGATGATAAGGAACAGTACAAAATCCCAAAGGAGGGACAATTAGTCCTAGATTACAAAATATTTCACGTTCCCAAGTAGCCTCTTCTTGCAACCATATACCCCTAAATATCTGCAGTTGAATTGACATACACAGTGTATGATAATCTTTAATACATGGTTTAACTGACATGCAGCATTTATTTATATTTTGTATACTAGTATTTTCTGCAGTGAAAGTATGAAACAATCTCCTAGGAATTCCTCCCACATCTTTTTTTTTTTTTTTTTTCCTCTCAAGTTTTCACCTCCTACTATCCTCTCCTTGTCCTCAGACACAGAATGAAAGATACGCAAGGAGAAGGCTTCCTCCTTTTCTTTTTCTGACAGATCTGATACAAAAACTTCTTGAAATGGGCTCCTTCACAACAAAAGGACCTCCACTGTACAGAAAGGTCACGGACAGAGTTTTACTATTTCAAAAATAAATAAATCCCTGCTCTTAAAAGTACGTGAAATTGTGTTCAGATAGGAATGGAAACCTCAGTATATTTCTAGAAAAATTCATCCATGATTACCCTTTTATAAAAAAAACAAGAACTGCATTTATTCTTAGAAATGCTGATCTCCTGTTATTAATATTTCTGATTAGATTTTAAAACACCCTGAAAATATGGGTGGAGGAAGATTGGGAGAGATCTCTAAGATGAAAGAAGGTAAGAGATGTCTTCCTATAAAGGGGACGGCAGAAGCAAGAGGTACAGATGGTGAGGAAAGGACTTAACAAACATCACTGCTCAAATCCCAGACAGGCATTATGGGCACAAGTGGTAGTGAAATAAACTACAATCCAGACAACTAAACTGTGTCTAGCCATAAAAATTAACAAATAATAATGTTCTGGAGGTAATGTCTATGAGGCATTAAACAGCAGTTTTGTTTTAAATGATGCAAATCCTTCCCTATGCACAGAGCTTTAATTGAAATGCCAACAGAAAGTGTTGGCTGCTAGATGGAAGGAGTGTGGGAAGCTGCTGCAGACACGCTACGTCTGTTTTATTCATGTGCACTATCTTTGTTTTTATTCACCAGAGAAGTCAAAGCCTCTGAATTCTGCTTAGTTTCAACTTGGTTTATACCAAATATGTATAACTAAGAAAGACGACAGGAAAAAAAGAAAGACGACAGCAGAAAAAAAAAAAAAAAGAAAGAAAGATGAAAGACAAGACAGATGACAAATGTACACAAAACACATGGCCAAGGATTTTACAGAGGCTTCCTCGATCTCAGTGAGAATTTTCCCAGGGAAGCCACTGGAGTGAGGGAGAAAGGCAGGAATGCTTTTGAGTTAAGGACACTCTTCCTTAAAAAGAAATGCAAAGCTGCCTCATTTTTGACATCTCCAATATGTAAACTCACAGTCACAGGAATAAAATAAAATAAAATAAAATAAAATAAAAAAAATCATGTATGTGATTATATTTAGCATCACTTGTTTTTTGTTTGTGGGCTTTTTTGTTGTTTGGGTTTTTTTAACAGAGTAAAATAATGCTGATTTTTTTTCTTATCATATTTCTACTTACTAGTACATTTGTCAATAATGTTGATAGCCATGGGATGAGAAAGCAAATTAAGCCAAGACATACAGAAAATGAATGCTGAAAGGTGCAGAAGGACATGCCGTTTTGGACAACACATATTTTTTGAGAAGGGAGTCAAATATTTTGCTTTTAAGCAAAGAACAGAAGATATGTTGGCAAATCTGAAATAGCAGATGATTAAAAGCAGTCATATAAAAGAAAATCCCATATAAGCAAGCATGAAAAAGAGAAACTCAGTCTGGAGAACAAAGTAAATGTCCTTCTTTGTAAGTGTTAGGTATCTAAGAAATCTGTAGACTGCTTAAATATCAGGGTGGGGGGGAACAGACACAACATGGGTAAGAGCAGGAGGGAGGTGGGGTGGGGGCCTGTGTGCATGTGGAATAGCTAGCATAGGTACTATCCATCAGGAAAACATTAAAGCTAAATCAAATAAATAAGTTAACTATATGAAGTAATATGCAGTCTTTGTGGACTAGAAGTTCAGTCCCACAGAGGGCTGGAAGTGCAGTATACAGTATTTAGCACACCACCACGTCAAGTCTTGCCTTTTGTGACTCTGATTTGCTTTGTGAACTCAATGACTGCACTATCAGGAAACACAGCAGTAATGGGAGATTTCAGTGACCCCACACAGATTACTTAAATGTTGTATTGGGGCATGATGCCAACAGCAAATTTTCAGACTCTGCTTTGTGAGCAGCTAGCCAGGAAAACCTGAGGGGAAGCAACTCTTCACCAAGTCTCCGCAGGGGCTGTCAGGGAGTCACTCTGCAACCACGATCATTGCAAACGTAGATTCAACATCTGTGCATAGGCAAGGAAGCCAAAATATCTGCAATGGGAGTGGGTGCAACGGGATCCTTGCACAAAAAGGAGGAAGCTTTGTTAAAAAAAAGAGAAAGCTAAAAGAAGCAATGATACAGATAAAATAACAGAAATGTCTTTTTAAAAGAATGAAATTGAACTTTAGTGCAAGTTCATACTACCTAAAGCAGACCAAAGGCATAATTAAAAAGCAACGTTACTTAAAAAAAGAAAGACAACTTTAACAAGCTGAATTTTTGTCCAGCAGAAAATGGGGGGGAATCCTCAGAATGATAATACTATAATGCAATAGGCCAAAAAACAAAAACAAAACAAAACAAAAATTAAATAAAAATAAAAAAAGGGGAAAAAAAAATATGTGTGTGAAACAACTTGAAAAAGTAATAATAAATCATCTGTCAAGCTACCAAAAGACGTGAAGCCTGCCACATCAATCTGTGGAGCCAACACATGAGCAAGGTGAGAAAAGAACATCCAGAGATGAGGCCACAGGTAAGAAAGCAAACTAATGTTTTGCATCTTTGTTCACCTGGGAGGTGCTTTGAAAGGCTCTTCTTCACACTCACTGTATTAAGATGTGTCTCATATTAAAGTGCCAGTGAAAAATATTTTATACAAATCAAGACTACTCATCTGTCCAAACCAGATGGTATTCATCCAAATATTCTAAAGGAACTCAAGGATGAAATCACTAAGCTATTAATTGCAGAGAGTGTCTCTTCATTTAAAATAATATTTGTATTAGAGAAATGGACATTGAAAGTATGGATTCCAATTTTTTAAAGGTCTCCAAGAGCAATTTAGAGAGGTACTTCAGGGCAGTAAAGTTTAATGTCTGCACTAGGCAAATTAGCAAAACCTATTCCAATTCTGTAATTTGACACACAGAGATATAAAAGGTATTGAGTGGGAGTCCACACGACTTTGGAGAGGGAATGCATGACTCATTAAAGTTCTTGGGTTTTGACAGAATCAGTTAATATATAAAAAGGAAAATTCAACCAAATAGCCTACTCTCAAAATCTTTTAGAAAGATCCCCTACAAGATGTGCTCAAGAAGCTATAGTGCCGGAGGACAAGAGGATGAGAGAACAGGCCTTCATTTGAAAAAATAATTATTCTTAGAACAGAAAATGTAAGGTTTGATTCATTTATGCTATTGAGAAAAGTCAAGGGAGTCCCACAAGGTACTTCAGTCAGTCCTATTTCACATATTCACAATTAAAGAAATGAGCAGGCAGTAACAAAAACTGCTAATAACACTACATCAGTCAAAGGAGTAAAATGAAGACAAATAAGTATCAAGAAACATAGTAAGTATGAAAAGTTAGATGAAACTCACAATACTGACTGGTCATTAAAACAGCAAAAGAAATTCAAAGTTGATAAATTTAAAGGGATATTCTGGTATTACATACAGAATGAAGGCTTTTGCACAAACTACTAACATTCTGTAAAGGTACCTGAGTGGTATGATACAGAATACTACAAAAACATCAGTCTGCCATACAACAGCAACAAAAAAAGAGAAAAAAAAAAAAAAAAAAAATCTGATATTCTTTGGAGGGTGACAGAGAAAAAATTAGAAAATGCCAGTGCAGCACTGTATTTTCCCCCTAATTGTGCCCTTACTTTGAACACTGCATTTAATTGCTGTACTTACCTTCAACAGGACACAAGGGAAGCACAAGAAAGTTTCATGAGATTTCTTAAGACACTTAAGAAACTTAAGACAGACAAGGGCAAGCAAAGGAATGAAAAAACTCCTCTTCAAGGACCTAAAATGGTACTGTACATAAAATCAAAAGCTTATAGGATAAAGTGGAAAAATAATTCTGTTCAGTGACTTTACATCTCAGCTCTGTCTCTTCAAACTAATTGCGCTTTCTGAAGTTAACAGTGTGTTTTCACAGACAGTGTGTGCTGCTGGCAGTGACAACACCCCATGGTTAGAGTTACTACCAAGGGTTGGTGTGCAGACCAAGGCCACTGCTGGATCCTGTGTACCACACTGGGGGGTGCAGAAAGTGAAAGGCTGTGGGAAGGAACAACCAGGACAGGTGACTCTAAACTGACTGAGGGATTCCATCCCATATATGTCATATTCAGTGTAAGGCTAAGGGATCACATGTGTCAAGCTCTCCTTCAATAGCTGGCATCCAAGAAGTCTGCCTGTTCTGCCTTCGATCCTGATCTGTGCGTTCCTGAATCCAGTTCCACGTCCTGAATCTGGTTCCCCTCTGTTGCTGAGTCCAGTCTGGGATGTCCTCAGTGCCTGCTCCACAAGCATCAGTGGTGACAATGACGTAATTGCCATTAGAGTGGCTGGGTTCAACACCGATTTTGTACATATATAATCTATTTTAGTATTATTTTTGTTCCAGCTTTCTTTTCTAAACCCTAAGTCTCCCCCTTATGCCCTTTCTCTTCCCCTTTAGGGGAAGGAGACAGGTCAACTGAGCACATCTGTTGTAGGTCTAGTAGATGGCTCAAACCCTAAACCTTAACAGAGGTGTTTCATCATAATCCACAGTTGTGATTAAAAAAAAAGTACCCAAGTGATTGCACCTTAGGCTTAGGAACTGTGCAAACCAAAATTTGTTTGGAGTCTGGAACAGTGTTCATGGAAGAATGAACAACCCTCCTATCTTCAAGGAAAGCAAAAGGAGGATCTGGGTAACTACAGGCACATCCATCTCACCTTCATCCCTGGGAAGGATGCAGCCCAAAACCCCTTTCTACATATACAAACAAGAAAGTTTGGGAGTAGTCAATATGAATTTATAAAGAGGAAAACCAGGCTTAGCCAAACAGATAACCTTCTAGGTAGCTCACTGGAATGAGGGGAGAACAGTAGATATTGTATATTTTTTAGTTCAGCAAGGTTTTTGACACTATCTCCTGTAACATTCTAAATGACAAACTGATGAAGTATGAGCTAGATAAGTGGATAGTGAGGTAGGCTGAAATCCTAGGCTCAGTAGGTTTTCATCAGCAGCATGAAGTCCTGCTGAATGTGAGGCACTAGTAATATACCCATAGGTTGACAGTGGGGCCAATAGTGCTTAACATATACATTTTAATGACTTGTATGATGGCACAGGCTGTAACCTCAGCAAGTTTGCAGGTCATATCAAACTGGGAGTGACTGATATACATCAGATGGCTGTGCTGCTATTCAGAGGGACCTTCACAGGCTGGAGGAATGGGCTGACAGAAATCTCATGAAACTCAGCGAGGGTGGACAACATGTTGAACATGAGCCAGCAACATGCCCTTAAAGCCAAGAAGGGCAACATCCTCCTGGGCTGTACTAGGAAGAGAATGGCCAGCAGGCTGAGGGAGATGATCATACACTTAGAACTGGTAAGTCAGTCTGGAGTGCTGAGTCCACAGCTGGTCTCCCCAGTACAAGAGACACAGAGCCATACTGAATCAACTTAGCTGAGGGCCTCAAGGATGGTTAATGGACTGAAGCATCTGACACGTGAGGTGAAACTGAGGGAGCTGGGAGTATTTGTTCTGGTGAAGACAAGACTCACGGGGAACCTTATTAATGAGTATAAATATCTTACGTGGGGGTTGTAAAGAAAAATGAGCCAGACTCTGTGATGCCCAGCGACAGGACAAGAGGCAATGGGTACACACTGGAATACAGGAATTTCCATTTAAACATCAGAAAAAGACCTTTTAATGTGTAGAGCGTTAAACACTGGCACAGGTTGCCCAGAGAGGTTTTGGAGTCTCTATCCTTGGGAGATATTAAAAATCCAGTTGAGCATGGTCCTGGGCAATCTGCTATAGTCAACTGTGCTTTGAGCAGAGGGCTGGGACTAGATGATCTTGAAAGGTTCCTTCCTTCTGCAATCATTATGTGATTCTGTGAAACTCCTCTACAGACTTACAGTTCCTAAGTATTTGGTATAAGTTACTGGCAGAGACAAAAGACTGTCCAGCTCAGTACAGTATTGTGTCCAGCTTAGTACTCTGCTGCGACCTACTATGGTCATTCTCATTTTCTAGATAATTTTCAACAAACTATTTTAATTTAAATGTCATAAAATGCATCATGTTAAGTTAGAATCACTGTATTTTAATGAAGAGCACTCAATTTTATTAATATTTTCCAAAGCTTTATAGGTTAAAAGAAAAAGGGAGAAAAAAAAAAAAACAACCAAACAAAAATTACAACACACACAACACACCTTTTTTCTTTCATGGAAGAATCTACAGTAGAGCAAATCACAAATTAAAGCATAAACCTAATGTTTGCTTTCTTTCAGTTCATCTGATTAGAACCATTAAATTTGCATCATCCTTAGCTGTGCAATTATTATCACAGAAAGCTTAGCCTGTTAAATTCAATTCTCACATTGCAAAAGCTTTCCAGGGAGTGATTCTCCTTTTAATTTAACTTTCACAGGATTTAAATAGCGGTTGTGTTATTTGAAGAACCTATTTTTCTTCCTTATCTTCCTTCTAAAGGAGAAGGTGCTTAGATCTGACTCCTAAGGACTCAATAGCTCCTTATCCCAATCCAAAGAATACAGGGCTGAAAATGATGGCTTTGTAGCTGAGAGGGACTCTAACATTGCTTTGCACTACATCACTGACTCTCACCATGCTCAATGAGTTTATTCTCACCTTCCCTCATTCCTCACCTGATTGGGGGGGGGAGAAAAAAAAAAAAGCAACAAAGAGAAAAATGTAAAAGATTTTCTAAAACAATAATGTCCTAAAGAGCTTTCTCTGCATGAACAAGGTGTTTTGGATAGTATTTATCATAGGGGTTTTCAAAACCATATCCTCCAATAGAGAATTCATCTTGATTTACTTTTCCACTTCCTGCCCATTTATTTTAAATTATAATAATTTTCAATCCTTCTAAATGCAACTGTGCAATTCTGAATAAAACTAGAATAATTTTTCAAATTAGAGAAGGCTGCTTATGTAGTGCAGGTGCTACTCAAATTGACCATTAAAATCTACCTAAAACATATATTCTCCACTCAGAGAAATGCCCATTATACAAGCTGTCTCACAACATTTCATAACATGTCTGTCTAAACCTAAACAAAATCCATATTTACAAATTTATAGTTTCTGAATCACATAAATCATCTGTTCTCCCTCCAACTACCAACCTTTTCTCCTTCTCCTAACAAGTACATGTTTAATTAGAGTATTTCAAATTAATAATTGCTACCAACCTAAGCCATTGGGCATTTCATCTTTCCTGGAGTTGTTTCTACAAGCAGCAGTGACACAGAAGACATGCAGGAGATTCACTGATATGATATTTTCATTCCTGCAGAATTTGCTAATGACTTGCAGAGGACTGCTCCCAAAGAAGGCTCTGAGGGAAGCCCATGCTGAAGCAGTCCATTGCTGGGAGGATTTCAGACTGTGGAAGGGACCCACAGTGGTGGGAGGAGTTCATGGAGGACTGTCTTGCATGGGAAGGACACCACATTGTTGAGGAGCCTTCCCCCTGAGTGGGAAGGGGCAGCAAAAACAACCTGAGTTAGGCGAGGACTGACTGCAAACACCATTCTCTGCCCCCGTGTACTGCTGCAGGGCAGGCAGAGAATGAGTAGATCTGTGCCCAGAAAGAAAAGAGGGGTGGAGGGAAGGTGTTTTTAAGCTCCGGTTGTATTTATCACTGTCCTATTCTGATTCAATTGGCAAATCCGTGATGGTTTTGTTGTTTAAATTAAATCAATTTCCACCCTCCCTAGGTTAGGTGTGGGTTGGGTCTTTTGGCCATAACCATAATTGCTGAGTGATCCCTCCCCATCCTTTGTCTCAACCCTTGAGCCTTTTGTTGTATTTTCTCCTCCACATCCCACCAGACTGGGGCAGGAGTGAATGAGCGGCTGCATGATCTTTAGTGCCAGCTGTGTGGGCTTAAACCATGACCCACAGATACAAATGTATCAGCTTCCTGGTCCTTCTGCTGCAGCTGCCTACAGGAACATAAATCAACATCATCTCTGGTGGGGCTTCTGATCATTTTAACAACTTTACTGTAAGCAATCACACCAAGATTACTAACTATTCCAATGAACAATTGGTGCTACATACTGATAATTTTTAAGTGGGATGAAATTTATAAACTAAGTCAATGTTGTTTAAAAAATGGCTTTGGCACATTAAAAAGTTAGAAAGCTTTTTGTAAATCATAGTGATTACTTCCTCCATGTAGGAGGAAGTTATTACTTGCCTCTTAGCACTCTTTGGCCAACCTTCCCTATACCCCACCCCTGCCAAAACAACTGGAGAAGAAACGTGCCCATCCAACAGAGCAGTTACTGCCTCTTTTTCTTCTTTAAGGAAAATCACCAGAAAGTAGTTTACAGAGAATGTGTTTGGCTAGGGAGCAAGGAGTCAGAAAACTATTTTTGGCCAAAACAGATAAGACGGGGGATATCAGAAAAACAAATGAACAGACACTACTGTCATTTTCCTGTAGCCTACTGGCTTCAGCCAGGGTGACTGCAGCTTGAGCAGAGCAAATATCAAGCCTTGCTGTAAACTTAAACATTAAAGAGCCCTTTACTTTCCTCTGATAAGCTGAAAGACTGAACTCGGTGCATCTCACACAGCAGGCCATTTTCTCCAGCTTTCAACTGCTCCCATGACTCTCTTTCACTTTTCTACATGCATCTGAATGTATGGACAAGAGGCCCTGATATACTTCAGCATCACCCTCACAGCAGTGTGCACAGAAAGCAAGATGCTGTTCTTCTCCCTACCTGTGAGTAAGGCTTACATGAAGTTCATAATTACTCAAGACACAGTTATAGAGGTCACCCTCAGCCTTTTTACCATCATGATTTTCTACCATATACCAAAGTATTTGGTATATCCCACATTTCTTGTTCCAAGATAAACAGCACTCCATCAAACTGAATTTGGCCTTAATGAGCTAACGTAAAGTTCTTCTGTCAGTATATTCCTTGTAGCTCTGTGAAATCTTATTTTGTCACACAGAACTATCATCAACAATAATTTGTACTTACTGCCAAATAAGTGGTTAAATGCCAACTAGAAACAAGGCTGATAGTGATTCACTGCTAAACTCCAGACAGTTACAATTACTTGATGCTAATTCAATTTAAAAGATCTGTGAATTAACCAGTTTTTAATATATTTAACCTGTGCTTTATTGATACTGCACAGTGCTTTCCCTCCACTCCTTCAAAATAGAGAACAAGTATCAGGAAAACTCAATTTAGAAAGATAGCAAACTCCTGAATATGATCCTGAAAAGAATCAGTGAAGCAGAATATATCAGTTCAAAAACTCCCTGACTGATTTCTAAAGAAAAAAGCTTAAGCAGAATTTTGGTGAAGATGTGGAAAAACAAAGTAGAAGTCAACAAAATACAGTGCAACTTCTAAATTTCCTTTTAGTTATGAATAAACAAAAATACTTACAGATCATGAGTTCCAAGTGCTCAGTAACTAAAGACAAAACTTGATCAATAGTACATTTTCTTTGTTAGTTCATCAAATGTTTGTTGTTTTGTGGACATCTCACCATTTAACTTCAAAGATGTTAAAAATTTTGGGTAACTCACATTCTGAGCACTCAGAAGGAAGACCTTGGTAACTTCAAAATCCAGAACACTCACCCTCTGAAAACTGGGTGGGTTATCAGTAATTACTTCTCATTTATGGAAATTTTGCCTTAATTTATTTATTATGTGGAAAAAATACAGCAACCAACTTAAGGCATAAGATAACAGATTCAGTGAGTCTCACACAATGCTGGTTGAGTCAGATGATGGTTTTAAAATAAAACATGAGAGCACCAGATGCCACACCAAGTGTGCACCCTACCACTGACCAAGTTCTGAGCAGTGGTCCAGACAGCTAGAGGCAATCAGATTTCTTGTGCTTACATTTTGACATTCATATCTTTAAGCAGAGATGAGATTGATTCATTTGCTTGTTTTCTATACAGAGCAGAGCCAGGTGCTGCGAGCAAACTGCAACAGACAGAAACTACTGCCTTTTTGCAAGTGGCTGTCTTGCTGCCATTTAGCTGCCCAGGCAGGACTGAGTTAAGCATGGCTGGGAGAGGAGGACTCAGTTCAACACTGGGACTCTTGCCATTTGCTATTAAATGCAGAAGGAAACTGGGAGCCAAGAATCTAATCCAGAGCCATTTTGCCTCCAGTGTGCCTCCTCAAAATCTTCTCCCCGTTACACTAAGTGACAAAATGGGTGATAAGGGATGAAGCTCAACAAAGATCCAGGCTTGAGACAAAGCAAAGAATAGGTCAGGGATCTGAGAACAAATGGATGAGAAGACTCGGTTCTAACATACCACTTTAATATCCAAACTAACACAATCGTTATCAGATGCATGAAGGAAGCCCAAGGACTTTCAAACCTACAGTTTTTACTCAGATTAATATATTCTGTACACAATTGACATCACCTTCCTCCAACCCCAAGATAGATGGTTTGTGATGCAAAAAAAATCCCTGTGCAAAACATCAAGATGAGAAAATTCCCACTGTTGAGCTCAAGTTTATCCCTTTTTCTGCTGCAGGGCTTAATCTGTGGAACACATACTCCACCAATCAAAGGAATGCCTCCTCAGAAGCTACCAAATAGAGGGAAAAAAGAATGGCAACAGATGATTATAATAAATAACAACGCACTCCACAAATGTTTGCTCTAAAATATCCCCAATTAGTACAAACTGCAGTTGAAAGCTATTGTTAGTTTTAGGACCTGACTTGTAACCTGTGGAAATCATTACAGCCCCACTGCTTCCAAAAGCACTAGCACTTTTCACATCAATTAAGCCAATTTATTGCCTTGTCCCCCAGTAGGGTTCACACATTTGTACCCTAAAATACAGTTTGTTTTCAAGGAGAGAAAAGGTAAAGGGGCATGCCAGTTAGCTTATCCCCAAGGGTGAAAAGCATACAGTTCACTTCTTCTGGAGTGACTGTTTTCCGGTAGAGAAATCCCTCTGTGACTTGTTTGGAAATCCAGTTCACTGTGAACACAGCAGCAACAGCTGCTACTTCTCATGGGAATTTTACAGAGTGGGTGCAAAGGAAAATTAAACACTGAATATACAGCACTTTGTGGTGCAAAATGAAAATTGGTATAATCCCTGTCTGGTCTACGCTCTGCCTCAGTGTCACTCCAACACTTGCTTTGTAAAGTGTAACCCAGTAATTAATTTTGCTTCACTATCAGTGAGACAGCAGACTAGAGCCTCTTCATCAACACTATTCCCCATTAGGCAGTCAAAAGTGAACACAATGATTCAGGACAGAATCGTAAAAGAGAAAAGCTTTGACCCTTTATTCTGTAATTTCACTCCTAATAAAACACTATGGCAAAATAACATGTTCAAGGAAACAACCTTCAGTGGAACAAATGCAATTTGACTCCCTTTTGTTTCCAGTCCTGAACGTTCTCAAGGCACCAACCGTTTCACAAGCTTGCTGGATGATTTGAGGCAAATCCATTACCTTCTCATAGATTTTTGGAGTGGCTACTGTATATGCTAATTTTCAGAGCTAATGCTGAATTTCACCACATTTCCTTTGCATTGTTTCCAGTTAACTTGTATGCATCACGTACTCTGCAAAAGAATCTGGCCTTGATGGGAAGATGCAAAGAGACAAGAAATCCACCAAACCGCACCTCTTACAGGTTCTTCCCTGTACATAATCATTTTTTAAAGTAAACATCAGTTTTCACTCTAGCAATTTTGGGTGTCTACACCTGATCCTTGCAACCCTGTATATCACTGAAACCATATATATCGAGGATATACATGTATGAAAGTACAGGTCAACATAAAGATGACTTAAAATTATAAAAAATTTTGTAAATCCAATAGTAACATAAACTGCTATATGAAGTACACTCTTTGAACAAGACTTTAGCTTTACCCACATCCCAAGATTAGTACATGAATTCTTGCCCTTATAAACTCTGCTTTGCACAGTTCAATATTCTCGCTTAAAAGAATACTCTTCTAAGGATTCTAAGTGAAGGATCATAAAAAAAACCCAACAAACCACACACATAATTCTCCTTCATTTCCTGGAAAAATTCATCTTCCTAACATTTCTGGCCACAATAAAATGTACGTGTAGTAGACAAATCTTCAAGCAACAACAACAAAAATAATCTGTCATTCACTCTGATTAACGCTTTATTTAGAAGAGCCCATGTTACAACCAATTACAGCACATCCTGCCTAATTACCTGGGAGTTGCTCTACAACAAACTACAATTCTATGACTAGAAACAATAGGCTTGGCTTTGGTTCACAGATTACAGCAGCTGCAGCCAAGAGATGTCATAAATAATATACCAGCAACTAAATCAAAACCGATCAAGAATTCATACTGCATAGCAGAAGTGAGGACAAAAAGTTAATCCTGGCATCCCCACTGTTCTTACACTGAGAGGTTCAGTGCAAACAAGACTTATGTTATTTTTTTCAAGAGGTAATGAACTGACTTGGGTGTCTAAGTAATTTTTAAGGAACTAAATTTCCCTTATTAATGATTTCAGCAGTTTGGAATTCTCACCTTATTTTTGTATTCAGACAAATAAGGTAACTAAACATTTGCCTGAGCACAGTCTATTTTATGTGTGGAGACTAGCAGACAGGGACCCCAGAAGACAGATCATCACACTTCTACAAATGGGATAAAATAATTTTGTGCTGCTTCATAGAAGGTAGAGATCAGCACCCTGGAGCAAGACTGGTGGAGGGTCACTAAGATGGTGAGGGAACTGGAGCACATGATGTACAAGGAATGGCTAAGGGAGCTGGGTCAGGTTAGTCTGGGAAGCAAGGCTAAGGGGGAATCTGAATTCAATCTTCCAGTATCTAAAGGGAGATCATAAATAAGACAAGACCGTGGTATACAATGAAAAGGCAACAGATGGCAAGCACAAGCTGCAATATGGAAAATTCCAGCTGATGTAACCCCTCACAGTGAGAGTAGCAACACATGGGCAGAGGTAGCCCACTGAAGCTGGGTGATCTCTGACCTGGAAGATTTTCAGAACTGGACAGGACAAGGCCATGAGAGACCTGATTAACTTCTGCAGTAAGCCCTGCTTTGAGCAGGGCTTGTGCTTGAAGACCACCAGACTACCCTTGCAACCAAAATCATTCTCTGAATGCATGCAATACAGAAGAAACTTCCCAGTAAAGCAGTTATGTAGTGACATGATATTATAATAATATCAACATACATAAATTATTTATTACAATAATATGTATCAATTTCCAAGATGAAATCTCAAAAAAAGTTTATAAAACTCAAGCATTTGGAAGTACCAAGATCAACACTTCCACTTAACATGGAAATCAAATATAATTTCATACTTAAATATTTACTCATATTTACTTACTGAAATACTTTACAAATGTTAACGTGCCTTTTGAGAAGCTAAGTCCTATTACCACTGCAAAGTTCTTGGATATCCAACCCTTTCATATACCAGAGCACATTAAGAAATGTTGTACCTGAAGTATATTTAAGCAAGGAGTCAAGGTCTCCTCTAACTGTTACCTATATTAAGGTAATGCTGTGATATGTCAGGGTGCTTTATGCAGCATATTCGTGACATACTTTTCTGATCTTTAAATAATTAACTTTCTTTCCTCCTTTAATTTTATTTAAATGTGCTTCTTCGATGCTTTCCACCCTGGAATACAGAGAGATTCATATATTCACCTGAGGCCATTTGGAAAGCCAAGGCATTAGAGTTTTCACTCTGGGCTTCTGCACTTTGCAAGAAATTCTGTTCTCTCAGTGCAGAGGAATAATATTTTCCTGATGGGTCCTTCCCATTAGCACAGAGCAGTCTGAACTAAGCTGAAAATTGCACCAAAATAGCACGAAGAGTTTAAGTATTATGCACCTGAAATCATCATACGTACAAAATGCCACCACATGCATATTTTGCTTGCAATTATTTTTAAATGAGGCTAAAAAGTAAAAATATTACTATTTTTCTAATTTTATATGTCAGGATGAAGGAAAAGCAAATTAAAACTTACTGAAACCTGAGAGAGCGGTATTTAGCACAGACACTGCTGAGGGATAAGGTAAAGGGAGAGAAATCTCAAACTCTAGCCAGTGTACTTCAGAACAGCTAAACTTTGTTTTTAAATTCTATCCCAAAGAGACATTACAAAACTAAGGGGTGGACAGCATATGGTAACAGTTAGGATAAAACAGTGATAAGTCTCCAAATTCTTGGAAGAGAGTAAAATTTAAAATAATTTTCTCTCCCATGGGTTAACATTTTCTGTTGAAGCCTTCAGAACAGCCAGCGATTCTAAGGAGGGATCAGTGTTACAGAAAACCATCTGAATCATACAGAAAGCACGACCATACATCCTCTTCATGCCAGAAAGGAAAACTTTAATGACTAGATATCAAAAGGTTGAAAGATGTAGATGCTTTTGAGCTTCACTGTTAAGTCTTGTTGATATTAAAACAGCACACTTTACCACGTGTCTGCTTTACTTGTTTCCGTGGCTTTTGCCCAGAGGTGGCTGCATTTCACTGATACTGCAATGTCTTTTTAACAAGGGGCATAACTCAAACTGCATGCACCCTCTTCAAGAAAAATAATATCCATTTGGCAAAGAAAGTACATAGATTTGAAAAACAAAATAAATTAACACAGACTGGTGCTTTTCAATAAATAGGCAGTAACAGGTACTCCTCCTCTCCCTGACTGAAATTACAGTTTTAGAACCTATGACAGAAAATTGGGATCAATGTGCTCACAGGTCATGGAAATGTCTACAGTCTGTCAAAGCAACTATGGGGGAAAAACCCTGTCATCAGAAGGACATCAGCACTGGAGCAGCTTCAAAAGCCAGCCTTCCAGCTGACATGTTAGGCAAGAATGCAAAAGCTTTTGTTAGGCACTTAACATTTCATCCAAAAAGCACCTTCTCCAGTCTGGACTGGAGAAGTCAGGCCTAGAATAAACAGAAACCCAGCCCTATTAAAGAGAGCTTGCAAGAAAAGGCCACTAACGAGAGAAAAATGGTGAGGAAGCGAAACACCTTTTTTAAAGGTTAGCTCAAGAATGGCTATTTGTTGAAGTAAGATAAATTGATATCCCTGCTCTATGCGCAATATGATGAAATGATACCAAAGGGAAAAGAGGGGGAGCAGAAGTACGAAGGGGCAAAACTAAGTATCATGAAAACCAAAACAAAAACAAACAAACCCCCAAAAGTAGCTGGAACAGAGTGTCAATCAATTAATTGACTAATTAGCAATAATCTGTTCAATGAGAGGTTGCAGGGAGAAGGAGGAACATCTCTCGACTACCCTTACATATTTCTGAACATCAAAAAGAATCAAAACATTTAAATCTTACTGGAAAATGGGTTTAATTTTTGTAAACTACCCACACCCCCAAAATTGTCAGCACATAAGATTGTATTTACATTTCAAAAACTGGCTTGTATGGAGTTTTTAACTGTCCAAATCCCTACCAAATTAAAGAAAAAAAAAGAAAAAAAAAAAAAAAGCCTAACACACAGTTTCTAATAAATAAGTTATGTGGGAAATATTGCCTTTGTTATTTTCACACTGAAAAATATATTCCATACTGCAGGGATAATGAGAGTGTAAAACATCAACACTACATTTTTCTATACCATTCTGCATAATTAACTATGCAGCTGTTCATTCATTCAGCCTCAACAACCAAATTAATTTGCCATCAGTTCACAGGGGATGCACTAGAGCAGAGTGCACATACTACAGAAGCAAAACGAAGCTGCTCACATACCACATCAGTGACACAAGGCACCTAACACTAAGAGAAGCAACAGGGTGTTGAAAACCAGCATTTTCAAAACAGTAGCTGAAAAAGGGCACTTCATTAGCTGCTTTCTAGCAATACTACAGGTAAGTGTTTTCAGATGAGTCTCTTGGTGTATCCGTGCTCTCTGATCATCTCCTGTCCTTTTCAGGATCAAGCCAAAAAATTGAAGGAGACAGACACTGAAAGTCCCTAAATGTTACAGCTCCTTCATGTTAACTTGTATTAATGAAGCACTATAGCCCCAGCACTCATGGAGGTCCCGCTACGCTTAAACAATCACTTCTCCAAATTGCTTATATTCCAAGGAAACAAAATGGGCAAAGACCAGGCAGAGGAAAGCATGGGAACAGTAGGTTCTTCAAACAAGGTCACATAGTAGGCTGAAGGTGGAACCAGCAGTATCACTAGTTTCTGAGTGCAAGGTTGTTATCTATTTTACTATATGCTCCCCTAAGCCATCACTTTGCCATTTTTAGGTTTTAAAAATATACCCTGATCAGGTTTTTATACCTCATTCATCATCATAAAAATGTAATGAGCAATGAAACTAGCTGCTTTGATTGTAGTTTCTTATTTATTCCCTTTTGCAGAGTAACAAAGGAAACACTGCTTAATATATATACAGTGTCATTCACCTGCCCCTAGGTTACAGGCCCTGCACCTCCCTGCTGTGCTGGCCTGCTGACAGTGGGAGTTCATGGATGATAATGCAGAAAAGTACTCCTGATCAGCTGAAAACTGATGGCTCAACTGTTTTTATAGGAATTTAGTACAGAAGAATCACACCTCAATAAAAACTCTGATATTGCAATTCTCAGTTTGATCATATACAAGTGTATCGTGGGCAGTGCCAATGAAAGCTTCCCTTTTTTACACTGGGAGAGAAGACAAGAGCAACACATACTCAAAATTACAACCCCCCCCCAAGATGATTAATGAATAGAAGGACATTGTTTCTCTACTCCTCACCTTAAACCTGTCTGCTGAGGCTAGCAAGAAAGATGATCACTTCTTGTAGGGAGAATGATGCAATAAGATACCATGACAGATCTGATGAAATGCCAGTGAAGTGGCTTTCCTGAACTTCCTACTACTACTGACCTGGATAGGTTTTGGGTAGGAAAGATTGTTTTTTCTATTACTGTTTGTCAGTTCCAGCCAAAAGGAATCTACTCAAAACAAGGACCTCTGTACAATTCCCACACAGTCTGTGCCTATTAAAAAAAAAAAAAAAAAAAAAAAAAAAAAGTTTATGATACCAATTCCAGTTAAAGCAATCAGAAATTTTATGACTTAGTTTCAAGTTACTCAAAAAATAGGACAGGATTCTTATACCATTTAAAATAAATGGCTATTCTTTCTTAATAAATTGACTTACTCATTATGAGTTATATTTCACAATGATTTAATTCCTTTTCCAGAAGGAGGATTAAATAAAAGAAAGTCAACCTGTAAAGTAGGAAAATGTCCATACTCCAAGATATATTTAACATGCTCAGCAGCCGTGCTGTAACCAGCTCCAATAAACACAAGTGTATGCAAGCAAGTGCCTTTTCTTAACTATATTAATCACAGCTTTCCAATTGGATCTTAATCCATATGTCATATATTCTTTGTGTATTCACAAACTAGTGTAGGAACATGTAAACATTTGAAATCATCATAACCACTCCAAGATGTTGAAGACTTGGAAGAGTAGTTATGTCACAGCACTCTCATCTGTGAGCAACAGATATTCAGTACATAATTTTGGATAAACTCCTTTGCTAGCTTTTACATGCTTGTGAGATTTATTATCTTCAGTTTAGACCTTCATACATACTGGACATAAAAATAATATGCTATTATTGTAACACAGGTATAAAAGGGCCTCCTTTAACTCCTGTGCCCTGGAGAGCCATTTAAAAGCCTTCTCCTTCAGAGGGGTGTCTACAGTTCACAACTCAGAGAATGGTCCCAACATCCACAACCAAAGTTCATTCCTTTACTGAATGTCCAGAAGCTACAGCCAAAATCCATGACAGGATGAGTGCAGAGCCAAGGTAGCAGTAAGGTTATTGGAAACGTAATGGCTTTTGGTCTTGCGAAAGACTATGGTGGGTTGAGTGACCATAAGAGCCTACACTAGAGAAGCACGCTGTAACACTGGCACCCTTTAGGTCCCTAAATAAATACCACTGCCCATTAAAAACATCAGTAATCATCTCTTCAATATCTTGCACATTCTAAGGTTGGTCAGGACATGTTCCTTTCATTTCCTTTGTCTTTTACATATTTTTCTTACCTGACAGCCATAATAAAACATTGCCAATAGGCTGAAATCCACCACATTCACTTTCTACCTATAGTTTTACAGCTCATTTTAAATGCCTGAAATAGATTTAAAATAGAGACTTTCCTGCACAATTCAGTTCATAATGATGCACTATAGAATATTAGCAAGACAAAAATTGCAGTGAATATAATGAAAGTATTTGTAATGCTATTGGGTAAATATGGAAATATGACCAAGTAGAGCATAAAAATCTGTAGTTCAATAAGAAAAATAAAATTCTAATTATAGAACTGTCTTTTCACAGTGGAACAGATGTAAATAAGGATATAATAGGAGGACAAAAGAGATGCACAGGTATAATTGAGGGCAGTCTATTTTGACTGCAGAACCTGCATTACTCAGGATGGTGCATTAGCCTGAGAAAGCACAGCTAGACGTTAGATCCCAAGCTGAGTTTGCTGGGCTAATAATTAGAAAGACTTTTGTTTTGTTTGTTTTTACTTGGAAAAAGAGGAAATTTGATATGGCAATCACAGACTCAATAACTCCATCCCTTGGGGCCATTTCCACAAAGTCACCTTTCAAAGTAGAACCACAATATAAGACCATCTGGAAGTGCAAGTTACTGCAGAATCACAGGGTATCACAAGGTGTCAGGGGTTGGAAGGGACCTTGGAGATCTTTGAGCCCAACCCCCCTGCCAGAGCATGACCATATAACCTAGCACAGGTCACAAAGGAACGCAGCCAGGTAGGTTTTGAAAATCTCCAGAGAAGGAGACTCCACAACCTCTCTAGGGAGACCATTCCAGTGCTCTGTGACCCTTACAGTAAAGAAGTTCCTCCTCATGTTACGGTGGAACCTCTTGTGCTCCAGCTTACATCCATTCCCCCTTGTCCTGTCACAGGGCACGAGTGAGAAGAGGCTGTCCCTTTCCTTTAGCCCTCCGTTGGACTCTCTCGAGCAGATCCCTGTCTCTCTTGAACTGGGAGCCCAGAACTGGACGCAATCCTCCAGGTGAGGTCTCACCAGTGCAGAGTAGAGGGGGAGCAGAACCTCCCTCGATCTGCTGGACACGCTCTTCTTAGTGCACCCCAGGATACCACTGGCCTTCCTGGCCACAAGGGCACATTGCTGTTCCATGGAGAATACAATTGCTCACTTATTAAGCCGCACTTCATACTATTGAAGAATTTCACTGAGGCATCAGATTCTATAATGGGCTTTTTGGTTTGCTTTTTAAATTAATTTCAAGAAGCAGGTGAATTGATTTTCACCTACAAGTCCAAAGAATTTGTAAATAAATGCCCATACTTGTATTCTCACACTCTGTGAGTCACACAGGGTCTGGAAATTTTACTTTCCTGAGTGGTGTGTTGTTCACTGCATCTACTTTAAAATAATTTCCTGCTCTTTGTAGTCTGGATTTTAACCTCAATGTAGGTATGCACCTTTGTGTAAATGCCCAAGGCACCCTGAGGTCACTGTGGATAAATGTGACGACAAAGGGGTATGTGACTTTTTGTGGATGCAGACAGAAACAGCTATCTATGCCACCAAAGGTAGGATCTTCCTCACTGCTTGAGGTGTGTCAAGTCTTGAGCTGTCCGTGAGGCTCACTGAATTGCACTCACCTCCAACTGCACAGCCATAGACCTGACTCACAACCTCCTTGCACAGCACTACAACTTCATTCCCTCCTCAGGCTGCACTTGGAGTAAGGAGTCCCAGGAAGTTCAGGTAGGATATCCAACCATACTTAAACAGGCAGGAGAGTCTGTTCCTCTGTTTAGCAGTTCATTATTGACAACACAGGGCAAAATATCCCAACATCTCTGAAAACAGGCCTATCTAGAGTTCAGCATGCAATTCTAAGAGACATAGAGTTAACAGCACAGTTAGCATCAAATAATGGCGTTTGTTTTGCTGTGGTGAAGCAATAACAACATGGTGATGCCATTGGGAACAACAACAATTACAAAGCAAGTCATTTTAGCACCACCATATCATTACAGCTTGATAATATGCAATCAAAACTTTATTAGAAATCATCAGTATCTATTATTCATTGCTCAGATAAAGCTAAGAAGGGGAAAGCTGCATGTATGCCAGAAACAGGACTCTGAGCCTGTCCAAGCACGGGCTTGGAAGCCAATTCCCTGGCCATACAGTACTGAGTCACTGTGTAACCTTCAGGAATCAGTTACCATCTCAGTTGTCACATGTATAAAATGGAATTATCATCATCATATATTTCCAAGGGACATTATTAGGATTAATTAACTCAGGTGTACAGACAAGCATTAGTATTAATTTCTTGGTGGCTACTAATTCAAAGTTAAAATATTTTATTGTAAGATTCAAGTACATATATCTAAACCTGCAGGAATGCAACATCTGCAAGCAGACACTTGAGGTTGTAAAACATGTGCACCTATATATTTACATGCAAGTTGGTCCATAAAGCATATGAAAAGACATACTCAAGTATCTCTTATCCTGAACGGTCTGTTTGGTTCAGGTCGTTCATACTATAAACATGCTGAATAAACGTGTGTGGACTCACACAGGAACAGCACTAGTATGCAAAAGTATCTTCAGTATACACACAATTTGGGAAGATAATTTTAGTACCTGAATTTTAAGATTTAGTCACAGTTTCATTTTTTTCATTATACTAACGAGGCCTAACACAATTACCAACCTGCATTCCCAATACC
Organism: Megaceryle maxima; assembly: GCA_024605025.1. NCBI lineage: Eukaryota > Metazoa > Chordata > Aves > Coraciiformes > Cerylidae > Megaceryle > Megaceryle maxima. The sequence goes on from JANHGN010003108.1 coordinate 94,559, forward strand.
TACTGCAGTTTAGAAAAACAAACCTGAAAACAATCCTCCGTTCCTTCTCAGTAAGTCATTCTAATTTATATTCAAGAGGCAAACAATGTCACCTCTGCTTATTTCCTTACCTTATTTTGAGTCAAATAACCATACCATTTACCCCAACCGTAACTATTACTCAATAAGCAAATTAGCAAAATATCAGAAATAGCTGACTAGAGAAGCACACCCTGGTGTTTTCTAACTACATCCTTCCACCAAGATTTATGCCTCCACCCCTTCAGTGTAACCAGACAGGGCTGCTGCTAGTAAAATTTGTCAAAACTTTCATTATACATCACATTTTCACTGTTTATTTAACAATTAAAAAATTCTAAGGTAATTAAAATTTAGGTAGGACCTAAGTGGTGCAGCTCTGGCTTTCCCTGTGACTGTTTAGATCTTTTGGCTGTGTGCAGGATGATGATACGGTACATACTTGGTGAGTGTTGCAGAGGTCCCCTTGTGTCCATGATTATGTGCTGAGTCCAGTTCCTCGTGGGAACAAACAAACACCCCTACTGACTGGCAAGATAACAAAGTATGTGATTAACATCAAAAAATTAACTTGGTGGGGACTGATCAGGTTATGAAACAAGTTTATTTTTGTTTAAAGACTTATAGAATATGAAGTATTTGGTATGATCTACCCAGGCAAGACAGGAAGAAGAAAAACGCTGAACTGATTCAAGAAACAAGTAAACAGGATCAATTCCCACTAGGGTACAGACGCCTCACAAAGATTAATGGCTTTTGTCCACTGACAAAAGCCCTATATCACTTTTCACACTTATTTTACTGTATATTTGTTCTGATCCAAATGACAGGAATGCAAAAGAGAATCAAACAAAAAGGTTTACAAATATATACACTGTGCATTCTGGGCAGGCTGCCAATGTGTGTACAACACCCCAGCTCCATCAGCAAACATGAAACCTCACCAGTTTACACCAAACCATTTTACACAGAGAAAAACACCACAGTTCTCCAACTTCTCAGACAGCTTCATTCACTATTTATTTTTATTTTATTTAGTACAAATAATGAATTACTAGTCCACAGAGAGAGACACTATTTGATATTTTTGCACTAATTGGTGTCATTTGTGCTTTTCCAGATCCAGGCACTTTGTAACTCACCCATCTGACATTCTCACTTGCAGCTTCTACGCCACAGTGGGCAGAGGCAGGAGGTGAGTCCAGAGAAGAATGTATCTAGGACTGGATCAGTTACTATCCCTGGTACAAGTGCTAAGCTTAAGAACTTGCTTCCTTTCAGCTTTTCCATCCTAGTTTTGTAAACAACCAATGCATCTATTATTTGTAAGTGAAAGGGCCTTATTTCCCTATGATGCACAGCAGCATCAGTTTTATCTGACCGCAGTTCACACTAGTTCTTTACAACAGCCATCAGCATGGTCTGAGTAACCTTGTTTAAAGTGTTATGTTCTCAAAAGAAAGCAAGTCATCTGAAGCCTGTTTTATGTTTATTTTGAAAGAGCAAAGTGTTTATTTTGAAGAGCCCAGCTGAGTAAGTTTAAAAGACTTCGATGATAAACTACACTGAAGCACAGATAGCAAAACATGAAACATATTGCACATGTTGTATAGGCCAGGGGCATATAACAGGAAAGCCATGTGTGCTTATGCAATTATGGGAGTATCCAAATTGCCATTTGGTTGTCTTCTTTGCACAAGATGTTGGACAAAAATTAAAACAGAAACAAATGTGCAATTATTTTCACATCTTGTAAGTTTAAAGCATAATTACAAATGAACTATCACAGCCCTAAAAAAGCCAAGCCTGAGTCAATACTAATCAGTCTGCATTTGATCCCACTCTCTTTCCTAATAACACACCCCTTTTATGACTAAAAGTTTCTTTTTTACTTGAAAATACCCTGGTGCTGCATGGACCACTGCTCCCAGCCAGACAGCACTAATCAGCCACTGGCCTAACGACAAGGTATTGCAAAGATACACTGTCACTATGAGAAATCCAACAAGGTTAAACCAATGCAGCCTCCTTCAAAATAAGTAACAAGGCTAGTGTGCAGCGTCCTGGGCAGACTTTTCCCACTCCCTATTCCCTTGTCCACTGCTTTTCTTGGTTTGTCTCTGTAAAGCTCCTTGTACACACAGACGAAGTTTGAGCCTCCATACAAGCTCTTGGGACAGAATGAAGCTTATAAGTGCCAAAGCCACAGGTATTAGATAACCCATTTGTTTCTAGACCAGAAGCACATTGGGTACTTAAGAATTTCACAGAAGACTCCTCAAAAAAAAGTCTTCTGTCATTTATAAGAATTATTTAGATATCCTGGCAGAATATTTCAAGAATACTTCTACTGCTACAGGTAACCCACCAAAACTTGCATAGCAAACATTGGAGCAGTATTATATTTATTGGTAACAATGAAATACTTTAACTTTCGAAGTGCACATAATGGATCTATCAAAAATTTGTGGTGGAAGGTTTATACAGATACACAGAAAGTTAGAGAACAAAAAGTCCACTTAGCAAAACAAAATTAAGACATGAAAAGATATGTCTAGTATAACATAGGCTTACCCTAGCCCCGATTTTGGGCTGATACATACCTGCACATGCAATTTGTGCACACAGGCAACAAGCATATTGATATCACAATTCATGAATGTTAAAGAAATAATAAACAATTTAGAAATTTATTTGGATTACTACATATCCCCAGTTGTCATGTAACATAGGGGTATTACACTTCCTTCAGTCGTGACTGCTTCCAAATCAGGATGACTTACTGACCTCATTACAGTACTCAAGAGCAGTAAGAACTCCAAACAGACACATTCTGACATAATAAGTATTTCAAAGTTTTTAGGTAACTTTGATGTAAAACGTCTAAGCAAAGGAAAAGAACAGCATCATGCAAAATGGCATCAGGAAGGTACCTTACACTCCCTATCATTGCCTCTGCTGTTAAAATGCTTTGCAAACTCCTTCTTATTGAACTGCAGGAACTGCATTTAAGTAAGAAAAGGAGTAAGAGCTGATGACAGTTGGATAATCTTACTACATTAGCATCAATCAACCAACTCAACCCAGCAGCAGTTTGGAAAATTAAAGGAGATTGATACATTCTGAGAACAGTGGGGAGAATGGTTACAGGAAAAGCAGAGAACTTACCTCCACAAAGAGCTCTCCAGCACTTTCCCCATGTCAGTATGATAATACTTAGTGAGGATCAGGATCACCTAAAGAGAAAACAAGAATAAATATTTTTATGTATATAAACTGATATAAGAAACAGAAGTAGACCATGGGAAGTATTATTCTGGTGAGTACAAATGTGACACTCCTGAAAATCTGAACTGTATTTCACTTAATTTTTACCTCTTAACAGTTTTGCTTTTAGACTGTTTGTTTGGGGTTTTTTTTTCCTTTCTCTGAAGAGAGTGATTTCAGCACTCACACTATTCTGCAAACCTGGTGACTTTGTGAAAGATTTTTCCATTTCACACTAGTGGTGGAGTTGGAATAGTCACATAAATCCCCTTGACACATGACAGCCCCCAAGCAATTTGTATTACTTTCTCAGCAGGAAGAAGTAATCTGGTTGCTAGTTTAAAGTTGGTGTAGATGTCCTGGACATTCACAGATACAATTTTTTTTTTTTTTTTTTTTTTTTTTTTAAACCAAAATGTTGGCCATTAACTTTGATTATCCAGAAAACAAATCCAAGCAGAAATAAAGCTCCGGTCTTCCCTGCAGGATCAGAAATGCAGCTTTCATGCCTGTCATTGTTTTATTCCTAAAAGTATCACTTTTTTTCCTTCAAGAATCAGCTCTGTGCTCTGTAAATTCTTCATCTATATCACCAACAGCCAGCAAACTACACAAACAATTTTAATTCACAAAACATCTTCAACCTATGAGAAGAGTCAGCAAGAAACACTTCCCATTCACTCAACATCCAACAGATTCACTAGTCAAGCAATGTAAAAGCACTAGCCCATGACTGATGTTATCAGCTGAATGTTATGGTTCATATTTGGATAATTCAAACCAGATTTCCTTCACTTGCTGCCAGTCCACATTCTTATACCCACATTCCTGTAGCAACTCCGTCGACTTAGAATGGAAAGAACGTCCTCTGGTTCCTTACACAGGTTCTGGCTTTCTTTAATGCGGGGTCAATGTCGGTCTCCAACAGCTTGAAGCGTGCTGTTGTTTAGCTGCCACTTCCTCTGCTTCTGATCACCATATGAAATCTTCAGATAACAAGTGTAGTCATTCACTTCGATTATTCAGATAATTAATATACCAATGATACATTTATGCTGCAGTCTCTGTACACTGGAGCTTGTGAGAGAACAGAATTCCAAATCATGGGTGATTTGGAAATAACACTGTGTTTTACAGAAGCGAGCTACAATGCCAGTCTCACTCAGCGTTATCTAAACCTAATAAATTCACAGCATGCATTCCTGGATGTATGTTGATATAAATAAAAGCAGAACTAATTCATAATTCACAAATAATATTAATCTCTACCATACCACTTTGTTGGAAATTTGATGGTTTATAAAAACAAAGGCTTGCTTAGAAATAAAGCAAGCAAGCAAAAAAAAAAAAAATTTTTAATAGGTTGCTACAAGACTTACAAAGCCAAGAGAAATAACCATTTCCCAAAGGAGAGAGTATCTACTGATGAGATTCCTGGCTTCAGCCCAAGCATGCTTCGTCAGGTCAGCTATTTATTCTATTGTCAGTGTCTTCACTACGGCTTTATGCTAGTGCTAGCAATTAAGGAGAAAGAGAAAAGAAACTTCACTACTGGGAGCATCTATTGGCTCCAATTACTAAGGAAAAAGTTCCAGATAGTGCTTTTCTCAACAACTGAAATTCCTCTAGGCCACAAAAATTGACCTTAGGAGGCTTTTTAAGAGATATGTGTATTCATTGCATGGGGAAAAAAAAAACCACACAAACATATCAGAAGATATGAGATTATACACTTTGTTTCCTTACATTCACTCAGAACTGGAGACTGAATTCTTAACTTAGTGGGACAATTTTTTTCATCCTTGTATACCTTACAACAATAACTACTGAAGTTTAGATGATTTTCAGCAATGTGTGGTGGAGTCACCCAGTACGGGGCAAGTCCATTGTTTCATACCTGAATTAAACTGCTTACTATCACACAAACAAGATCCTGTTGGGTCACCCTCAATCCCTGCTTTGAACTTAACCTCTGTGGAAGCATCAACAAAGCACTGTCCAGATAAGCCATCACTGTAACTCAGCACCTGTCCTAGGTGTTAAAGACTTCCAGGAACATGGGGTGGGCTCAGTGTACTGCTTGCTAACCACTGTTATCTAGGGGAAACCACACCATATCAGAAAGCTACTGTTACTCCAAACACCTCAAATGAATGGCTTTCAGGCAATCGCAAACTGTACTGGGGAGCAGCCATAAGCAGGCTTTAACAAAAAAATAAAAATAAAAAAAATCATCTTACAGCTGTAGGATTGGTGTCTTAAATCTGAGTCACAGCTCTGAATAACAGATGTCAGTATTTTCCAATCTGAATTGCAAATTCATTTAAAAATTAAAATACCTTATTTTGCATTTCAGAAGTTGGGAGAATGACTTAGTGGGAGCCATCTCTGAATTCTTAAACACTGTTAGCAGATTCCTGTTGCTACTTAAGAAGTATGACACTGCTGAGGGGCTGACCACTGTCTCAACTATGACAGTGGATCTCATCCCAATATCCAAAAAATGTAGGTCAGCTATTTAACACATTTTATAGCATTGTCCTCTGTGTTGTGGGCATCTTTTCGGGTTATATAGTGATCCTGCTAACCATAACTGTTTTTTCTCAATTAATAAACACATCCAAAGAATAAAAGGAATCATTTCACAATAAAAAAGTAAAGGTCTTCAGGTTCTCTGGATTGTGCGCATCATTTCTAACAGCAGAGCCCCGTTTCACAGATTTCATTTCAGTGGAACTTGATAATTACAAGCATTTGACAGGTTGGATTGCAGCCAGTGGTTCATACATGCGGCTGTCCTAGTTAAAGCACTTGGGTGGCCTGTTGACAGGGAGAGGCTTGAAGCACAACAGTAACTGAACACTGATCAAGGGTATGATTCTGCCAGTTTGTACTACTATCAGTCATGGACAGATAAAATAAATTTACCTTTTTTGTCTCATTATTTTATAGCTAAAATAAATGTAGGCAATAGAGGAGGATTAGATTTACCTTTTTTTTTTTAATTTTATTTTAAAGTATCTATAAGGTTACCTAGAGATCGCCTCATCCATCCGGTCTCTTGTTGTATGAGGAAACTTGTGAAACCATTTTAAACATTTCATCTTAAACTCAACTCACCCACAGTTTTTTGATTTAGTCCCCAGAGTATGTCAATGGAGGTGGCAACAGTAATTCACTGTTGTATGCTAGGGATCTACAAACACCTGGTGCTGCTTCTGCATAAATATTCCTAAGAAATGTATCTTTTCCGCTTTCATTGCCCTGAAATACAAGTCCCTAGGCACTCCTTCTTTGCAGAATTTTGGTAGTTTGGGGGTTTTAAGAAAAGTACACATAAAAATACATATATGTTTTAGTTGAAAATAAAGATGTGGATGTCTGGTACAGATCCCTTGCTCAGTATTTGAGTGTCTCAGACTTGTCTTAGGAGCAGTTCTTACTGTACCTTACAGCTTTCTGATTACCTTTCTACTGCTTGCTCTGATCACAGCACCTTCTGCCCCTTTGCAGCAGACAGCAGACCACTGCATTTTCACCTCCCTTCAAGAGCATTAGAACAAACAGAGCATCGTATCTCCAGTTCTCTGTCAGGTTCCCGAATAGAATTCAGGAGACAACAGCCTCACCTTTTTTATTCCAATGCATTATTTTGATACTATATGACAAGCATATGCCAACCACATCACATCAAACAGATTTAAAATTAAAAAGGAAAAAAGGAAAATTAAAACTTTCCGCTTCTGTCACATTAGTATACAATTACCTCCTTTACTGTAGCCATTGACCTATCAGTTAAGCCAGAGCTGACCAGCATTTCCCCATACGGGCCAAGGTACACAAGATAAATACCTTAGGGTTCCTAAAGTAATATGCGATCTGCATTGGAAGTAAGTTTTTAGTGGAGGTTAACACTGTAACTCTGATCAATTTGTCTAGGCTTAGAGGTCAGACATTTCTCTACTACTATTTCACAATTTCTCCAGCTTTTTTGTTGTTGCTTTTGGGGGGTTTCTTTTTGGTTGTTTGTTTTATGTTTGGGGTTTTGTTTGGTTGGGTTTTGGGTTGTTTTTTTTTTTTTGGTTGGTTGTTTTTTTCTCTGGGGGGGGGGAATGGGATGGGACGGACATGTTGCACAGAGAGAATTTTGATTCTCCCTTGACATTCCACTGCTTCCATACCTGAGCTCCTGTGTGGATCAATTCTCACTGTTACAATTCCAAACTGTTCTCCAAACAGAAGAGTTGGAATGGTTTCTAACCCTAACATCCTTTCTGGATGTTGATGTGCCTTCAGGAGTGCACTGGGTTTTCAGCAAACAACAAACAGGGAAACAAACAGAAAACTCCACAGATATTATTATCCATGAATAATTAAAGCTTGAATGATCTACGATTTTCCCTCTCCTTAACTCTTACTCTTTTCTGAAAATGGTTTTCAGCAAGGCTGGACTAGAAAGACCAAAATTTCACTTGAAGAGATACAATGTGCTTTTAATTATTTACTAATAAAATTTTGGCTTTTAAGAAGCCTATTCTAATCCTCAGTTCTCATCACCATGTCAGCTAAGAGGGACAAGAAAGGAAGAAGGAAAGAATTCCAGATCAATCACTTTCCCTGGTGTTTATATTTTAGGGTTTTCTCCTCTTCTGTGAAAAATTTTGTAAGATCCTTCTCTTTTTGATAAACATTGAATTATGGGAAAAAAAAAAATATTTTTTTTTCCATGTTCCCTCCATGATGTTTTCTTTCATGGACGATTCTTAATAGAGATCTCTCTTTTCCTAGCTATGTGGAGGTTTTTACTGATTAATCTTTATCTGACCATTTGTTATTTGAAATAATAAGTTTAATAGCAAAAGACATGCTTCAAGTGCATAAATGCAAGTATGATTGCAAGTTTTTGTATTTTCCCTAGATTATTAGAAGGCAAGAGCACACTGTAAATACTTCTGAGTCACTAGAGCTACCAGGGAAATACATTGCTCAGACAGACTCAAGTCCCTGCAAACTTTTTTTTGTATTTGATTACTTTAATTCATGTGAATGAACATACTGAAATCCAGAGAAAGTGTTTATGAGAGTCACTTCAACAGGCACTTAATACTCTGTATGACTGGAATTTAAGCTGCTGTTCTGTTGAAGAACACAGCCTAACTCACCTTTTCAGCTATTAAACTATAACTATTTCACTGCAGACTGTAACTATTTCAGGGAGATCAAGATGTTCCAGGCAGAGCCTATTAATTTGTCACCACCACACCCTGTACTTCTAAAACTTTCTTGACAACTAATAATCAAAAAACTCCCTAACAAATTATAGGCAACTACCTACTGCTCCAATCCCTCAAGCCACTTCCACTTTTGCAGCAGCAGGCTGTCACTAAGGTTGACATTAGTTTTTACATTCATTATTTAAACCAAAGACTCTTACAAGAAAAGTAAAAACCAAGAGATTATTCATAAGACAGCATATTACTGCAAGTCTATTATATGAACCGACTCCCATAATACTATTAATAACTTAATAATAATTTGATTATGCTGGGAGAACTGTAATCAGAAAGAGAGCATTGAAGTTTACTCTGTTGCAGCGTGATGATGAAAGGTGAAAGAGGAGACATTTAGACCATTACTAAAGCTATTAAGAATTCACTGTATAAGCTTCTACTCCTCTCTGGTAATAAAGTTCATAAAAGCAACCCATGACTTAACATGAAAGACTTAAAGAATTAGATTTATAGTTCTTCCAACTAAATTGTATTGGGAGAAGAGAGAACTTACTGTGTATGAAGTCATTGGACCGGTGCACTTGTCTTAAGCATTAGTAATAATTCTGTGCAGTGAATTTATTCATAATTCAAGGCAAGACAAAATAATGGCTCAATTCCTATTCTCTAAGAGGTATTTCTATCCACAAGAGCTGAATAAGTGCATAGTCTTCACAGTGGTGGCTCTGATTGCTTCCGGATTCAAAACCATTTTAAATATAGTACTTTGTACATTGACCCTGCAAACATTTATACAGAAGAGTAACTTTAAGATATCCAATATATTTAATCCACAACCTAGCACAGAACAGGATTATATTCTGTTAGCACAAAAAAACCCCAGCCTACTGCCTTCAGGCAGTCCAAGTTCAGAAAAAGAGAAATCTTCATATCATGAACAACTGATGTCACGATTTTCAGTACAAGCTTCTAAGGAAATTATGTTTATGCGACGGCACTGCACGTACGTGGTATATATGGGTTTTATGCTGCTCATACCTACCCTACAATTCTAAATTCACTGGCTGATTTCATTTGTATTTAAGAGACAGAGACACATATGGCTGAAGTAGCCACACCCTTCATACCACAGATCCAACTAGAGCACAGTGGCAAACAAAAAATACAACAGAATAAGAATGAAGTATATAAATAAAGTTGCTTCCCAAATATATTTTTCAGCCTTCAGTAATTAGCAACTCAGACAGCTCAGCTGTTCAATTTTTATCAGTTGGCTCCTTGGCTAAGCACAGGCTTCTAGGTGGTACTGCCTGACCCATCAGATCCAGAGACTATCGTGCTTGCAATTTTTAATGATCAGTCCTCATAAGTCAAAGCATATATAAAATTGGTCAACCAATCTGGACTGCTGCTACTCTTAACATATTCATGTTGCTGTTCATTTCTACACTCATTAGATGCAGATTTGTGAGCACGCTTCAGATACAGAGCTTGCTCAAGCAAACAGGAACTCAATTTGAAGGCCACAGAATTACAGGACCCAAAATTCTAGATTAAATCTGCAGTTTAGGAAAGAGCATCTAAATTTTAAATACTTATTCAATTAAACTTCCTGTTCTTTCTCAAACAGCTCAAAATGATGACACCGCTGACACAAGAGTCTTCAGGTTTCTGCCACTGCCTTTTTCTACACAAACAGAGTATTCTTTAGGTTTAAATATTTAACACAGCACATGATAAGCTCTTAAAACCACATCTGCAAACATGCCAAGAGAATAAATTTCTAAAGCATGAAGCAAGAACATTTTTTTCCTAGTCTGGCTTGACTCCTCTAACTGTAAATTTTTTTGAAACATGAGACTAGCTTTACTTATCTCTCTAATAATGCATTCTAAATTGAATTAATAATCCTTCCTGCAGAAGCAAGCTCATTGTCTGAATATTCTTTTCCATTCCCATGAAAATTCAAGAGGAAGTAGAGCTAATATCCACAGAAGATGTATGTAAAACATCTTTACTCTTGCAAATATTTCAGGAATCAAATATTATGGATAGGCAGTTCATGGTGTTCATCGATGTTATATAGCTATTCACTACCAGAAAAGATCAAATTTGAAGTGTTGTTTGTGAAACATTCCTAGCCTGTCATGCAATGTTACTGCCCAATAGTATAAAAATTGAAAGTAAGCTTCCAATCTGCATCACTAAATCCTTTTTCAAAGTCAGTTTGTGGGGTTTTTTTAAACATTACCATATTAAAACAAAATGCTCTTTATCACAAAAAAAATAAATAAATTATTATG
>JANHGN010003108.1:111545-128654 GCA_024605025.1 Megaceryle maxima
GGGGTTTTTTTGTGTGTGTGGGGGGGGGTTGGGGGGTTTTTGGGGTTTTTTTGGTGGTTTTTGGATTTTGGTTTTTTTTTTTTTCAGAGTGAAGAATACTAACAGTCTGTGGCTGTGCCTGACCAGCTAATATGAACAAGGACTGAGAGATCAGCAAACTGAATACCTAACTTGCTGTACTCCAGAGCAGCATTATGATTAATAAGAAGCTTAGTCTGAATTTTGGAAAATGGATTTGTGTCTAAAATCAGGACTAGATGCTAAGTCTTTCTTTTCTTAGGAAAAAAAAAAAAAAGAAAGAGAGAGAAGAAAGAAAAGGAAAAATAAAAAAAGCACCTTACATACTCCTCCCCCCACAAATCAATGCATTATAGATATATTCCTTGGGATCTGTCTTTAATTATTAATTACCATTCAGCTTTGCAGTGACTCTCATGGTTATTTCACACTGACAGACTAGAGAAAAGAGTCCACCCCACTTCAGCTATAAGAGGGGTAGGGGGATGGACAAAAGTAAAAAGGGGAGGAAAACCAGTAAGCCTCCAAGACAAACTGTTTATTTTATAGTTTCAGAAGGTGATGCTGTTTAAAATTTTATTTTTGACACTAAAAGAAAAGGACGGAAATAAAAAATTAAATAACTGCCTGTAGCTAAATGTCTCCTAACCAGAATGCTTAGAATCGAGCTGCAAATCCATGGAAATATATATTTCTTAAAGGAATTGCAACTACAACCTTAATTCCAGTAATGTTCAATACAGTAAAGTATAACAGTCCTCATAACAGGTAATAGCAGACAATGATCACAAAGCTAAATGTTTTCTGCCTAAATTCATAATGAATCCAAGTGCATAAAGGCTATGAGGTAAATATTTACTAGGGTGGTAGACAAGGTAATTCCTTCCTGAAATAAAAAAGAAATTGAAGAAAAACAAACAACTGCAAACAAAACAAACAAACAAAAAAAAAAACAAAAACACAACCAAAACAAAACAACACACAAAACAAACAAACAAAATTTAAAAAAAAATTCCACACACACCCCCAAAAAACCCCAAAAACAAACAAACAAAAACAAAACCCCAAAAAACCCCAACCAACCACAAAAAAAAAAAAAAAAAGAAAAAGGAAAAAAAACCAAAAACACACACCACAACACACACCACACACCACCACCCAGCAGTCATTCCTTTTCACTGTAACGTGAATGCTTTCTATACTTGGAAAGCTTGTAGTGCATGTTGTAGTAAATGTACCTGTAGTCTAACTTACACAAAATACAGATAATATATGGGTAAGAACTTATGATTGCTCCAGAAGGTTTATGCATCAGAATCAGGTCAGAAATATTCTGATTTATTCTAAATTATTAATATTGGGAAGGGGGGATCACGGACATAATTTCCACAGTCAAGACTGTTTGCCTGTGGCACAGGGGTCAGGAGAAGATGGTCTCTCAATGGAGCAATGAGGCAGCAGCAATTCTGGACAGTTGAAATGGCCCTTGTAAAAGCACAAAACGCAATCACATATCCTAAGAGGTTGTCCTTATCAAGAGGTGATAAGCCAAAGATCTAGGTTCTTTGCATCTGTTCTCAGATTCTGTCTCATCTCAGGCTGTGTCTCTCCTCAGCTCCCTGAGGGAGCATACATGTCATGGGGGGGGTGCACTTGGGCAATTGGGACTGCAAGTAGAGCCAAGAGGAAAACAGATCTCTCCTGACCTTCTGCAGACCAATGCTCTGAGGTGTCAGATAATTACCAGCTTGCTCCAGATCTGCAGCCATTATGAACAGTCAAACACCACCACTCAAATAGTCCTCAAATGAATGGAATAAACTGACAGCACCTCAGATGGAAAGTCCAAAGCGGGAATAGATCACATGGTCCTTCCAGTCTGGTTTCCTCTTCTTCCCATCCAGACCCAAATACATATAAAACTCTGAAACATGTTTAAAGCAGATAACTCAAAATACAGTTACCTGCATTTCAAATAACATACAGCCCCTGCATCTTCCTCTAGTAGAGTTCCAATATTTATGCAGACAGCCATGTAATGATGACTTATTTCTAGACTAAATTTGTCTACCTTCAATCTTCAGCTATGAGATCTTGTCATGTCCTTGTACAGGAGATTAAAAGGCCCCCAGTGACAAATATATTCTCCATATGCAAGTACTTATACACAGCAATCACATTACCTCCTGACCTTTTCTCTTTGTTAAGATTAATGACTGGCCTCCCTACAATTCACCTCATAAAGTTTATTTTCCCATATCTCAATCAATTTTTGGGGGTTCTCTCCTCATCTCTCACCCCTTATCTTCAGAGCATGTCCTCCAGAATTAAGGACACTTCTGAGATGCGGGCACCAGATCTAACAATAGCAGCTACTAGAGGCAAAGGCAAGTTTAATTGAATAGTGATTCTGGGATAAGCCATCACAGTGCTGCCATTGGAAAGCTATGTTAAACTTATTTTCTTCTTCTCTTCCTAAATGGGAAAGGCCACTTGGCAAATACACCTAACAAAATCAGGGCAGGCAGAGGCAAGATTAAATGAATGCAGATTTATATAAAAATAATCAGCAATTTTTCATCCACGCCACAGGTTCTCCCAAAGAATCCAAAAACTTTCCAAGCCCAGACATTATTCATCTCTCAGACTCCAAAGAGCTGTTTCTAATCTGTCTCTTCTTGTTTAGCCTTCGGCTTTGTAGCCCGCCACCTACACCTCCAGCAATAATTATTCTAACTAGTCTCTGCTTCCCTGGGCTAATTGCCAGTAGAATGAAATTGATTTTCTTCAGAAGAAAGCAAGTTTGTCAAGAAAAAGTCTGCAGCTGGAGACAAGTTAAGGAGAAAAAAAAAAAAAAAAGAAAAAGAAAAAAATATGAAAAAGAGAACAATCTTCCAAGTTCAGTTCGCAAATACAGATAAGCATTTCCACATCAAGAAACAAAGAGGACTCGCGAGCCCTCTTTGCCATACTAATTTCGTTTAAGTACATGTTGAGCAAGCTATACTCCCAAATATCTTACATTGACTTCTGAGCTGCTACTTTCCGAAGCAGCCTTCCACCCTGAGAGTCCTTCATCCATTTCCATTTCTTAATTTCCTGATATACTGCTCTTCATTTGGAAGTATTAAAATTAATTTTGCTGGAACTTCATCATCTAATCAGCCATTTCAGATTATCCTTGCAACAACCTTCATTATTTTAACAGTCTTCATGCAACCTACAAACTTAACAGCAAAATTTACGCTGGTGTCCGTATCAGTGACTGAAAATACAGAGATATTGAGTAGCATTAGATTCAGAGCTAAAGCTTAGAAACTGAGGTAATGAATTTTCACGAAACTGTGAATTAAGTCCATACTGCTTCCCTGAGGGAGACTTCATTTTTTTCCTGGCACTTGCCCCAAATGGACTGTTCTAGCTGGTGGAAAACACACTCTGACCTCTGCAGCTGACAGACCTGACTTAGACTGTAAACACCCAGGATCCTTTTTCAACACTAAGCCATCATTTCAATTCACAGCTTTTAAGGAAACACCATGTGTTCCAACTGCCATATTTACCCCACAGTATAAATCCTACCAAGAAAAATACAGTTTATTCTCATAATGCAATGGGTTACATTCCTAACTGCAGAACTGAAAATAGTTAAAACCAGAAACTGTTCACTGCATTACACGATGCTTCGCACTGAAGTGACTCCAGTGCTTCAGTTAGCTTGAGGGTTTGCAACGTGTTTCTTCCAAAAGAAATACTCCCACTCATCTCTCCATAACTTGCTGCATCATCACCTCTCCAGAAAAATGAAGCTTTAGAATTTGTACTTAACATCACCATTATAACTGAACACACTCTACCCTGCTCTCTTCTTTGAAACGGGTTCTCTTCTATCCTTTTTCACAGAATCACACAATTACTGAGGCTGGAATAGACCTCCAAGATCATCAAGTCCAGCCTATGACCCAACACCATGACAACATTTTTTTCTCAGAACTGGAATACAAAGTGCCACTGCAAAGATTTATGCAACTTATCCGTCCAGGTTGAATTCAGCTTCTCATAGCAAGTCTGACATATAAACTGAATCCCCTTACATCCAGGTAGTCATGGAGATCCTGATATTGATATTCATCTCTCAACAAAGCCCTGTCAACAACTACATGCAAAATCTAGAACACCATGTCCATTCTTGGTATCCTGCTGCAACGAAGCTTGCCAGTCTGGAGTGAGTCCAGTCTAGGATCATGGTTAGAGAGCTGAACCACATGACAGATAAGGAAAAGTAAGGGAGCACCATTTGTCTAATGGAGATGAGAAGACTAAGGCAGCATTTTCCACCAGCTAAAAAATGAGACATTCTTCCCAGAGTCCAAGAAAGAAACAAGAGGAGAAAACATACAATCTGGAGCATAAGTTCCAGTGGGCTAAAAAAAGAAAAATATTTTCACCATGCGAGCAGTTCGGCACAAGAACAGGTTGCCCAGCAAGGCTGGGATCTTTATCATTGGGAATTTCAAAATGTGCCTTTAACAATCGCATCTCACTTTTGATATAACCCCTTCTTTGAACAGGAAGGTGGGCCTGAATGACCTCCAGATGTCACTTCCAACCTCAATTATTCTGCAATTCTATGTCACATGAACTGTTTTAAAATTAATATTGTGTGCCTTAATATCTCATGTGAATATCACATTTTAAGACAAAAGATTTTTTTATCCAATTTCTAAGTCTAATATATACTTGGTTTCCTCTAAAATTTTAATATGATAAGCATTTTCAGCACTTTGTAAAGAAAAAAAAAGGTTTTATTCTCGTTTTAATAATGGCTTCAGAAAAATATATTTGAATATTTTATAACATATCAACTCTGCTACTGCTAGTGCAGTTAGATCTTCTCACTATGATAACCAGACAGTAAAAAGTCTGGGTTTTCCTGAGATAAAGCAAGTTCAGAGCATTTCTACTCAAACTTTACAATCTCTAGCTCAGTTTCTTGGCACAATTCATGGGTAGAGTACTGAGTACACTGGCAGATTTTAGCTCTTCTTTTACTTTTGCTGTTTTCATATCCTTTCTCATTATCACAGAAAACCCTATAGCTGCAATAACTATAGCTTAACCTTCACTTCTTGAAAAACATGAAGTATGAATATCCTCACTTGATAATAAGCATGACTAGTAACAGTCTCTTCCTCCCCTCAAATTACTTTCTTTAGTACACCAGTAGATGTACACGGTGGTCTGGGCACAGTCATTAAGCAGGTTAGTGGCAGAGCTGGGACCAGAGCTGAGGCATAAGTACACCACCTTTACAACTAGACCATCCTGCCTTCACACATCTCAACCATTTCTTCCAGTGAGACATTATAATTCATTTGTATATATAGTTAAATAAATATCAACAATAGGCCTTAATAATTTGTGGTAATAAACATTATGAATTTATGGGTTTTTGTTACAGACTAGCAAGTATATTTTTAATTGCAAGGCTTAGAGTAGAACCAATAAATTTTGCCCAGAGAAGAAGCAAGAAATTGTCACTTCTCTTAAGCACTGTTATATACACTCTTTGAAAGGGAGGACACTGTATACCAGTGATTAACAAATGATCTTCCAATACAAATTCTATTAAAAGTTTTGAAATATCATGGATGAAACATTGCACTGAAATACAATGCCACATCATATGCTGTCATTTTAGAGTTAAAACTATATGCTGCTGCAACATGCCTTTCACTCAGATTCACGTAACTGAAAAGCAAGGGAGAAAGGTAGTGACAGGACAGCTCATTTTGACAAAGTACCCTGTAGCAACCATATCAATTAGGTTTGCATAGATCTCCAAGTGTGAGGCAGTTAATGAAACACTGATCATTTTCCCCAACTCTAACTTAGACATGTTAATTAAAAATTAGAGGAAATCATCATCATATAAAATGAGTTCACTGAGAGGGAGTATAAAAATACCTACCAGGCAGTGCTCTGTACATGAGACTTCAACACTAATTAAAATGGATATTTCTGCACATACAAGTCTACCCAATGAAATGCAAATAATAGTGTGAGTTTAACATTTAATGATTTCCCTGTTAAAGAGAAGACTTTTCTTCAGGAATGCTATAATTTACTCTGCGTAAGATCCACTTAATCATCATGTTTACTGCCTCCTTTTTCTTCCCGCATTTCCTTTTTCTAGCCAGCTATGCAATTGGCAATTTAAGATTTAAATTCTGACCACTTAAGCCTTTATGTATTGCATTTCCCATCTTTATATTCCTCCTTGTACCACAGATGATCTAGCTGATCTAGTTTCCACAGCTGACAAAATGAGCCAGTTCCACCAGAGAATCCATCTTCACCCCAGAGCAGAGGATCTCCCTCCAGCAGCAGGGTGAGTTCAGTTCAGCAGCACAAGTGAAAAGAAGGGAGGTTACAGAAAGCTTTGCAGAGGAAGGGGGAGGAAGCCAGGTCAAAGGGAATAAGGAGAAGAGGGGAAGTGGTCTGGAGGCTCAAATCCTGAATACAGAAAGTTTAGATCAAGTTCCCCTGAAAGTAAATTTTCAGCCTCTTAAAGAAGTCTCTGTCACCTTAACTACCCGTGAGCAAAGATACAGTAATTATTTGTATTCCTCACAGTCCTTGGTTTGCTAAAACTTTATGGTCTTTTAGACACTTTTTCCCTCCTTCATCTGTAAAGCATTTAAAGGGATGAAATTCTGACCTTGGCTGAAATCTCAACAAAATACACAGGGGTTAGCAAAATTAAAGGATACAACGTCAAGCACTCCACAGACTGTCAGTGCTGGGATTAAAAACACTACATCTTTGTCATCTCTGTGTTTTCCCTGTCTTTCTATTCCCAGATAGCCCTAGTTCCCACTGTACCATGTGAATCTCTTATTACCCAAAGCAGCTTCTTGTGCCTGTGTATTCCTAAGTAAAGGTACTAACTTAGAGGAGAGTATTTTTAGCTAGTGTGTCTGGCTTCCCAGAGCAACCAGGGCCATAGCTGTGAAGTGCGTCTTTCACATCTCCCACTGCAATGTGGCAGAGCAAGCAGACCGGGCAGCAGGGCTGCTACAGCAGGGACAGCGAGCAGGGTCTGCCCTGAGCACTCACTTGGCTCTAAGATAACAAACCCTTTTGAACACATTCACTTAAATGAAAAATTCACCAGATTGCAAAGACAAAACTGAATCTATACCCTACATTGATAACAAAATGATTAAACAAACTTCTTTTTATTAAGACATACACAAGTGGATGAGCAAGGGGAGATGAGTCACTTTTCTTTCTGAGCCCAGAGAGATTTCTGTTAAATCCATCCTGCTACTGCAACAGAAGTGGAAGGAGTCTGGGCTAGTAGCCCGCTATGAAGAAGAAAGAAAATAATGGCGTATTGTGAAAACCACAATGAAGTCTAATGGCCAAAAATGTCATCAACTGCTGTCTTAATCAATGCTGCTAATCAAAAACAAAAAATAAAAGCTACTGACAAACTATTTCTATTATTAAACTGGATACAAACACACAGAGGAGACCTCAGAACCTTTCAGAGCAAAACCAAACCAAACCAAATCAACAAAAAAAAAAAAATCAAACCAAACCAACACACCACCACCACACACACAAAAACAAAACAAAAACCAACCAAACAAAACAAAAAACACCAAACAAACAAAACAACAACAACAACCCCCACCCACAAACCTAAAGTAAAGCAACACAGCTGCAGCAAGTGGCCAAAGCTCACTGCAACAAGCATGGGCTTGTTCAACTGTATGAGCAACATTTTCCAAGCCTGAATGGTGACTTTCTCAAATACTCCTCAGAAACTTAAAATGACCCTTCCCTACCACTCTGTGCGGAGTGCTCTAACAGGACAGAAATAGCGACCTTTAGGAAGCACGGAAACACAAGCTTCTATTGAACAAAAGGAGTTTAATATATAAATTGTGCCAAAGAACAGGCAAGTTCACATAGTTTCCTACTGCACAAGACGTTCCCTTAACAAAAAGAGCTCAGTCTAAGTGTGCAGGATTCCAAGAATCAGAATCCCATCCAGCCAATACTCTGTGACAGCTCAAAGTGGAGTCAATTAGGAGCCAAACCTGTACTTCCAGCACAGAAACCATGATTCAGCAAAGCATGTGGGCACACACCAAGTATTCATTGAATTAGGGCTCCAGTTCTAAAGCTCATTTTCTGAAGGACAACTGTGTTGCTGACCTAGAGAGCAGCTATGCATTCCAAACTAACTTTTATCCCATTCATACCATGCACTAGCAATCATCACTGATCAGCTGCAATTTAGAACTAAAGAAAAAAAAAAAAAAGCATTGCAACAATGTGGGGTTCTTTTATTAGTCTGGTTTTTAATTCTGATATTCCTGCTACAGGAGTCAATTCTTCAAATGACTGAATTTTAATGTAATGAAGGTGAGTGCATTTCATTGTTGCTCAACTAAGATCTCTTTCATAGTGCACACAAGAATTTCTTTTAATGATGTCCCACATGCCTATAGCACCTTGGAAGCACCCAATATTTCAAATCTATTTATAGCATTAAAGGGCAATTGTATAAGCTGTGAGTATGTTCTGTCTTGCTTCTGTAAATACCAGAGGTGTCATGGGCCTTTTCTTAAAAAAAAAGACCACCACACGCACACAAAAAGAACCCAAAACAAACAAGACAAACCACAACCCCCAAACAGATACTTCATTTCAGCTTCTTACTCTTGTCGTCCAACAGAAGAACACTGTATGTTACACACCTGAATTTCTGCTTTTAAGTATGGCTCATTATGAAAGATAAGACTAGCAGTTGCAGTTAGGATAATGTTCTTCCCACAAAAACAGAACTGATCAGCCTGATTCTTTTTTCTTTCCTTCTCTACAGACTCAGTCAGTTATATGAATATCTCGTTACATGAATATGATCACTTATACAGTCTGGTTTGATCCATCAGAATAAGCCCCATTAGATTCTCCATGAATATATAAAAAACCCTATACCTTGTTAAAGCTGCATCTCCTTTTCTGAACCATAGCATTTCATTTTTAACAGAAATCATTAATAGCTTGGGAGGGAAAAAAAAATTATTTTAAAAGTCATCTGTCCACAAGCCATTCAGCACACCTATAGATTATATTTTAAAAAAATCTCAATCTACTGCTGTAACATCTGGTAACTAAGAAGTACTGTAAGTCATACTAGAAAAAAGCTAACACTGGCCTGTCCCCAAAAGGATAAAGCAAGAAGTCTTCCCTCTATGGCTGTAACTTTGCAATAGTACACTGCACCATGAAAAGAAGTCCTTCCTCTGCTCATCCTTTAAGAAGAATTTGTATCTTTAAGACAATGTTCTGATAGTCACTGTAGTTTCAACCTAGAAAATGAACTAATTTTGTAAAGAATAAGCCTTAAAAGTTACACAAATTATCTGCATCAGTGAGATCCATCTATAAATGTGTCTAAGACGTGCGTCTATAAGAGATGACTTTCTAGTAACTACTTCTGCAGACTGTAAAATTGTCATCTGTTGAAACAATACTTCATTGCAGCTGAAAAGGATTTGGAAGTGAGACTTAACTAGCTGCAAATTACTAAACAGCTATTAAAATCGTGCAAATAATTTGCACCAATTCACAACCAGACTTTCCTCACAAAAGTCAGTACAATATGTAGTTCTGCTATTTTTTCTATTGGTGGAAAGCCCTATTTCAAAGCATTCCTTTCTTTTATGAACATATCTAACACATTGCTAGTCTACAAACACTGCCCTTAAAATGACAAATCATGTTGCTGTTAAGATGAAGGAAAAGCTCATTTTACTGTAAGCCCCTTCTCCCAGTAGAAAAATGAAATATAAACAAAATAATAGAATTTCCTAAAAAATGTAGAGCTAAGAAAGAAAAATAAAGTATTCAGCAATGTGCCTAGTTGTGCTTGATCTGCAGTTGATTTCATTTAATAGCATTGCATATGGGTGGCACATTGATAGCCAGGCTCAGACTGCCTACTGTAAGTCTCAAATGAAGATGAGCTGAGTCCAACTGCAGGTTAGGAAGAGCTACAGTTCTCACTCCATGCAAACGTCTTCCATGGTAAGGTTTCAAAAGCAGCTGAGGACATTTAACCACTTTCTTTCAAAGTTGCACCACCTGTTTTACAGAAATAGCTGCTAACTTGGAGTTAGGTGGTAGTTTGACACTAGAGCAGAGCTACCCCAAGGGCTCCTAAAAAAAAAAAACACCAAAGCACTGCTTCAGTATTAACTCACCCTGACAGTTCAAATCT
Organism: Megaceryle maxima; assembly: GCA_024605025.1. Taxonomy (NCBI): domain Eukaryota; kingdom Metazoa; phylum Chordata; class Aves; order Coraciiformes; family Cerylidae; genus Megaceryle; species Megaceryle maxima. Next base: position 121,864 of record JANHGN010003108.1, read on the forward strand.
GACGAGGAAACACTGAGAAGTTAATTTTCTGTTGTCAAGTTTTATGTTGGCTCAGGTATTATCCTCCAGCACTGTTCCAATCACCCCTATGGATCAGGTAACATCTGTCTTCCATCATCAGGCACGAAGCCAGCATGGATTTCACGCTGTGCTGCCTGGCTAATTTGACAGCGCTGCTCCAGATCACTCTTGGGCTGCTGGATGATGAAGGAGTGCCTGGTCTGGGATTAACAAACATGGAGCTGGACTCTCATTTCTGATTCACACTGACCTGGGAGAAGCCACAAGGTCCCTGAGAGGAGAGAGCAACAGCATGCTGGCCAACACATGCCTGTCCTAGGGGACTGCGCAGCCCAAGGTCTAACAGGAGGAGAGCACCCAGGGCCGTGCCCAGAGCCCGCAGCAGAACCTGCCCCCAGGGCTGGACAGCAAGGCAACCCCCATCACAGGCCCCTGAAGGCATTCAGGGCTCACTCACTGCTCTACAGCTCCAGAAGTCGAATTGCTCTTACCTAAGGCAGGCACAGGGACAGAGCAAAGCCTCAGAGCAATCTGCTCGTGCTGCGGAGCAACAAGTGTAGGTGAATTTGCTCCCCAGCCGCCCTTGACTGAGCAGAGTTGTACAGGTGTAATCCTGACCAGGCTGCTCTGGATTGTACAGTTACAAAATGCAGCCATGTATTGCAGATGCCATCCAGGTTATTTGCTGTTCAGTAGAAAACGTCAAGACACACTGTCAGTCTGGGACTCCATTACTGGATCCAATTTAGCGGTGTTATAAGCTGATAACAAAGATCCCTGGCATTTAAATTCCTTTTTTCTTAAAACTTCCAATGCAGGAATGGTAACACACTGATAACAAACTTAGGTGAACCATTAATGTGTGTAAGGGGAGGCCTCCATAGGTGATAAAGGAAGCAACAGTTTGGTGCTTATTGTCACTCACTTGCCCTGAGGACCACTTTCATTGCAAAATTTATTTTATTTTAGTGATAAGCAGAAAGTTTATAAAAACTGACACGTAAATTAATCATTTTTACAGAATATTTTGAGTAAAATCAGTTCCATGATAATTCCCCTATGCTCACTGCTAGGGTGACTGACCATGACTTGTCCTCCAAAACACAAGTTTCTGTATCCAGCTGGTACAAGACGAATGAATGTGACTGAGTCATATGACTTCATCCAGTGATGAGCTACGTGGCTTGTTAATATAAAGACAGTCTTATTGTACTGTGGAGTTTTTCATATCAGGATCTCATATCTTTTTGCTACTAAGCTTCACCAAAGACTTCCCGGCTTACTTTAAACAAAATATATGCATCATCACTGGAAAAAAAATCCTGAAGTTCTTCCTTCAGTGGTGACTGCAAGACTCAAATCCTCCCTGTTTCAGAGACATATGTGAACTACAGGAACATCCTGATTTTCAATACGATATCAAAATAGTGCCTTAGGCTATACACTGTTACAGAGTCCTGCAATATGCAGAGCGTCTGATGTTTATCTGTATTTTAATTCTTGCAAAGAAAGGGGAGAAATGTTTTTACCAGGGTTGTTTTTTGGGGATTTTTGATAACCCATGCATTTGATTTTCTGACAGACCTATACATGAAGCACAACTCTAAATGCCATGAAGCAGATGCAGTAAGGTGAATAAGAACGTAAGATATTATCATTAAGAAGTAATAAACTCTAAATATCAAGAGATCAAAAAAGATGTACAAAATAAGTATAAATACAAAGCCTGTAAGATAGGCTTTAAAGTAATTTAGACACAATCCAGAAAATAACTATCTTAAGAAAATTTGAAAGCTTTTCTTTCTATTTACTAGAAAGATCTATGCATCAGAAATCTTTTTACTACTGTTACATAAAAACAGATGTTCGCATTCTCAGAGCATTCCTCAACTTGCTGCAAAACATATAAATTGAGATACTAACTGGGGTGGTTTGCTTCATGAAGCACAAATGAATCATGGTGCTTTTAAAGCAACATAAAATTAGGAACAGACATTAAGTGTCCAGGGATATTAACACCAGGTAGTGTAGGTGACTTGTCATTTACGCATTTGTGACAGCACCATAACTGAGCCTACACTTCAGCAGGGCTCTCTCTAAGCCCAGCCTGCTAAAGTACCACCACCCTTCTGCTTTAAAAGCTAAAGAAAGTAGAAAAGAACTCCTCTGCAAAGTACCATGGTTCACTAAAGAGATGCCACCATAAAAATACAGAGTCAGGTTTTCATTTAGCATGATGCTTAAGAATCTAACTGTCTCCACTCTGTACCCAGCACAACTGCCTTTGACAAATACCAGGACTTAGTGACAACTATCACTGGTCACTGGGACAAGACTTGGACAACGTGGCAAACTGTAAAATGCTGGCAACTCTGTCAATTATGCCCAGACATGGCCAAATCATTCAAGCTGCCAATTAACTGTACAGGGTTATGGATGTAGCTCTCTGCAGAGCACTAAGTTTTATTAGCTCAGGTGCAGCAACAACTCCTTTTTGCTGCTTCTTGCCCAGGTTTTGTCCAGAAGCAGAACAGAGGTATTTTATGTTCACAACCTGAGCTAATTAGCCATTCCAGAAACCTGTGGAGCTCAATACAGCGATTCAAAGGTCTTTAAATTGCACTCCAAGCACATTCTGGATGAGGTGCATTATACAAACCCAACACCAACCTCCCAATAAGTCGGATAATGGAGAAATGACTATGACCATGATCTCGACTTATAATGCAAGGATCTAATCGCTATACCAAGAGACAAGAAAGGTTACCTAAGTCCTTTTTACTGCTACAGATTCTCAGAAGGCTAAATTAAATCAGAAACAGGCACAAACACAACATACACAGCAATCCTGAGCTTTGCACAAAGAATTCATTTGCACTGTCCATTTAAATATAGGTGAGAATACTGATCAGACATTGCTTTTCCAAAAGGTAACAGATTTGTTTCTTCTCAGTGCCAAGGCTTTGCTTCCATTTACAAGGCATTTTGTACAGCTGCAGCCAGCATTTAACCCTCTGTTGCCTCTCGTTTTCAATTAGTATCATCTGAATGTGTCACTTGAGCTTGTTAAAATTACACACTGGCTGCTTAAGGACATTTTATTTGATTCCCATTCTGTTCACTCAACATAGTCCTTTTATACCACAATCGTGAAAACAATACCTGAGCACACTACAGAAGTATATCAAACTGCAATTAAACCCTGCTGTGTATGAGTTTTCTCTGAGCTTTGTCCATCCAGAGTTCTGCATGCGACCAAGTATTTTACTTAAGACCTTTAAAAAAAAAAATAACAGACATCTAAGGTGCTGTGTGTTTGCTTTTAAAAAGGCAAGTAGAAAAAGCATGCCTTGTACAGGGGAAAAAAAGGTTAATAAGCTTTACAATGAACCAATACTACAGATAAGATTTCCACAGCTACCCCATACTTGTAAATAAGATTAGCTATCCCATACTGCACAAGTCCAAACAACCCCTTTAACCAAAGAAGTTCCCCTAATATTATCATGAGGAATGATTCCGTGTGACCCTCCTTGGTCAAACTCCTCTGAGGTGTTGCCTTTATCTGAAGTCCGAGACAACTGATGTTAATGTCGCTCAGTGCTAAGACTTGTGGCTGTATCACATCCTCTGCAATGGATTCATTTGCCTTCTCGAGCCTGAGATATGTCACCCAATTCACTGAAGCCCACGTAGAAGAAGAATTTATTCTGGCATTACCTTTCAGCTTTATAACTATTCTGTTTTGCTTGGAGGCCTTATAAGCCTCATTGTGAAAGCCATCACACCACTGAGGTTAAAGAAGAAAACACACAACTAAGTCTCTATGTATGATTCAGTAACTCGGAATCCAATTTGGGTCATAAAAGTTTTAGGGGGCTTTTTTGGAGGTTATTTTGGAGGTTTTTTTGGGTTGTTTTGTTTTGTTTTTTTCCTCTTGGACTTTTTCTCCCCTCAAACACAATACAAAACATCCCTGGCCTCAGGAATGTTTTTCGGGGGGATATATCCTTAAAGTAATTTCAGAATTCAGTTGACTCTCGGCTGGGAAACAGCATCACTCATCTATGACAACATGGCAATTCAGGACATTTCCATCAAGTTGACAAAGATGCATAACTTAAATAAAAATTCATGTTCAAATTAACAACAAATGAAAGTTAATGATGGATCAAATTTGGCAGAACTATTCTAACATGTAACACAATTTGGTCCCCAGCTATATGATGTGAGATTTAAGTGATAAATGGTTGCTGGAGACCTTTTCAAGATAATTGACATGCTACGGTGCATTAATATTTCTTTCATTAGTATCAATCTGGAGAGCTCATCTGTTGGCAGAAAGCCAAGTGCATTGTGTTAAAATACCCCTACCACAAGACTCTTCTACTTGAAAGACAAATGACTCAGGAAACCAAATATTTTTACTAGTAGTCAGAGAGTATTAAGAATCTGATTTCTGACCTTGGTTCTTCACTGTCATCTCCCTTTGCATTGGTATCTTTCACAGAAATGATAATACCAGAGAGTAATTTAAATTACTTATTAAGTATTTGATTTTTGTCTGCAATGGGGTATTTTGATATGAATATGACCTGAGTATCACCTGCAATTCCTTTTGCAGATCAAAAGCACAAAAAGATTTTGGAAAGCCAGGCTTTTGTAGCAAGTGCCACATAAGTATATTGATTATTTTCAGAGTAATTCAGTTATAATTATAACCTTTTTTAGCTCTTCTATGGAATATACTCGTCCCCTTTCCAAGCTTGTCTCCTGTACAAGCAGTCTTTGTAAGAGAGGACATGAACTGGAATTATAGGTCTCTGGGGGTTTCATCCAGCACACTGCTGCAATGACACTATTTTCTTTCCATTTTTCCTCATGATTGCTCCATTTGAAAGCCAACATTCACTCATTACAAGCTCCTCACACTCATTCTCATGGTCAGCATCATCTACCTTTCAGCTCTACTGGGCACTGCTAACTTGTCACAGTGACTTGGGCAATAAGATTCTCCCAGTGAATACTTTTAAGAAAGTTATAGGGTCTTGAGAGGCACCAATAGGACTTATTTGCCCTGGCCAGCCTCACCTCAGACCCCAACCCATGCACACTCTTGTCCACAGCCTGGGATCTTCATTTAAACTCTAGCATAGAGCCCTGCAGAGCTATGCCATAGGTGTGCCTGTTCCCACTCCCTTTCACTCACATTTCTAAATCATTGCTTGGTTCTCCTGGCTTGACCTTGCACCCGAGTTAACAGTTACCTTGTCTGCAACTAGAGAAATACTCATTTTACATAGTTTGTTATTCCCACATCAAATTTTAAAAGCAAGAAAAAAGTTAGAAGTTTAACAATTTTCAGACACTGGTTGACCTCCTCTTCCTAGTTAGTTCTACAATATTTTTTCGAGTTCTAAGAAGTGGTTACAGCATACACCAGCAGCTGAGATGGAGACAGCACCACAATTCAATTAATGTTAAAAAGCTAATAAAAAACCCCTTCTAAACCAATCATTGCTATGAAGTCAAATAAGTACAAAAGAAAGAGAGAAAAAGATAAATCACGTGGATTCCCTTGAGCGAGGCAAGCCTTGAATTCTCAGCATCAATAAAAGGAACGGAAAAAAGAAGAAAGAAATGCAGTTGTCCCTTGTGTTATCATATAGAAGTTAAAAAGCACAAGACCCTTTTCACCCTGCACAATCACAGTTCACTTCTGTCTGAAAAGATCTAAAGATCTTTTGAGAGATGAAAATACATCTATTTTCTGCTATTACAACCAGAGTAGAGTGATCCTCACATGGGTTTCATGCCCACACACAAGCAGCTAAAACCAGATCATGAAGCGAGCAGCTGCTACCCAAGAACAGTAGTACAAATTAAAAGAGACAACATCATAGACTAAATTTCTGGCTGCCAAAGCAAATAGCTGCTAATAGCATAGTGCAGGTACTGCTTTGGGACCCACCTGCTGCCAGCCCGTTCAGCCACAGAAACTCCCATTGCCTGGAAAAGGAGCATGAGAAGCCAAGATTCTTCTATCACCAATCAATAGCAACACATATGAATTTCAAGGGAATGACAGAGTAAATCTGGAGTATCCTGGAGAAGATCATTTAAGCATAGGAGACTTAATTACTTCTACAACAGAAAGAATTTTATTTTCTCACAAGAAAATAGAACTGAACTAATGGCCTGGGAGAAGTTTCAAAATCAGGCAAGCAAGTGGAAGTGCAAATGAAGATTATGCTAAATGCACATGGGACAGAATGTAGGAGCATTGCTAAACCAACGGCATAAATCCACCATGCTTGACAGCCACCTAAGGGATGGAAATTAGAAGAGAGCCTAAATTGGAAAGAAACGGAGTAGAATATATATAGATAGATGAAAAAGACATTAATAAAGAAGAGCATATTGTGCATTCCTTCTCAGTTATGCAAGCATCATTGCCACCCTGCTTAATTTGTGTATAATTCCATGGGATATGAATTCATCCTGGGATCCACACACATCTGTTGTCTTCATTTTCCATTCCCCCTTCATTTTTTAGCATGTGTTACCTGCTAAAATGCACACACATCACTTGCTTCCAGCCACAGAGATCTGTTCCCTTTCCTGAATATTTTCTGTATGCACCTTCCCCCCGCCCCCCCCACGGCTGTGTCCCTCCCGCCCAGGCCTGGTGGCCCTGTCACAGCCCCCGGGCCCCGGCAGGCCGTGGCCCCCGGGCCCGCCCCTGCCCAGCCCATCAGCATGGCACACCT
>JANHGN010003111.1:0-29804 GCA_024605025.1 Megaceryle maxima
TATTATTTTTTATTTTATTTTATTTTTCAGGGACTTCTTTTAACACATGAGACCTCTTGCCTGTTCTTTGCCAATTAAAAGACAAAAGTTGCAGAGACTGCAGAATTGCTCTCATTTTGTATTTCACTTTTTTAGTTAGATTAGTTCAGGGATCAGAGAATGAATGAGCTTAGCTCAAGTCCCACAAGCCTGCTTTTCCTCCAGGCAGCTAAACACACTGCTCTGCTTGCTAGACAAACATTTAATCACTTTCTGCACTCAGCATCCTCCTCCATGCTGAGAGATGGGCTCTTGCCAGGTTCCTCAGACAACGCTGCCACACGTGTATGTTTATTTCCCATACAAGTTGTGGCCGACACACAAGGGCGGACACGAAGAGAGGAAACTGCCTTTTGTGAAAGAGAAACTTTGTAAATAAAATCAGGTTAAATATGTTCCCTGGTTGTCAGAGCATCTTCAACACAGCTACAAAACAGGAACCTACCTGATAATGTATTTATCAGACAATTAATGCTAGGAAACAGGGGAAGGGAGATTCCCCTCCACGGGTTACCAGTGCCAAATACCACAGGTTTGAGTGAAGGGCATTTCAGCTCTGCAAAGTCTGCCTTCTCATGGGAACCACAGTTTATCAAAATAAGACTACAATGTAGCTGCCTCCTCATCGTCAAGGAGCAGGTTGGGAAGAAGTGTCTGATACTAGTCTTTAACCTAGCAGAAAATGACACAAGGAGATATACCAAGTAGAAAAAAAACCCACACCACCAAAAATACCAAACTCCAACAAACAAGCAAACAAAAACCCACCACCACCACCAAAAAAACCCCCACAAAAAAACAACCGAAAAAACCAAACCAAAAACCAAATCCACAACAGATGCTGGGCAAATTAAGGCTGTAAAGGTAACTTACAATTGAAGCAACTTGCTTTGGGACCTTGTGAATTCATTGTTGCTTGAAGTCAAACCTGGGCATCTTTCCAAGAGCTATGTTACAGTTCAAGAATAAATTACAGGTGTGACAGAGCTGATGTTCTGGAAGTGGAGAGATATGATAAACGCCATGGTAACAGTCACATCGAGCAGAAGTCATTCTGAATAAATTGGCATTTCTTACCTGATGGAAACTGCTAAAGTATTTGGGAGAGGAAAGGGGAGAAAGGGGTAATTAGGGCAAGCTCCCCGCATTGCCTGCATAGATGTCTTTTCCTCTTGGGACATCATTTCCCAAAGAAAACAGCACCACTTGGCTCAGGAGGCTGGTTGAGGCCCTTGAGCTAAATACCAACAGTGTTGGACTTGGAGGAACAGTCTTTATTCTGGTACCAAGTGCTGAACGTGTGCTCCACACGTGCTCCACACACACCATATGCTCCCGCTGCTGTCCTGTTAACCTGAGCAAATGTGGGCTTGTTTTGTGGGACTTCCTGCACTGCTGCTGCCCCTGGCAGAGCTGGGGAGGTTGAGCTGACATCCAATGCACAGTATGTCAAAAGGCAGCTGTGGATTTAAAACCCATCCATGGGAAGACTGGAGTGTGGGACAGAGGCACCAGAAGACCTAGAGAAGTCCCCAAGGAGCTGCAGAGGAGTGGCAAGTACAGCCAGCCTAGGGGTCAGAATGAGGTCATCAGATGAGATGTTTTAGGGCTATTAAAGTCTGCGTGGTAGGACAATCCCCACAAAACATGGCCGTGGGCCTTACCAGCCTTCAAAATCTACAAGAATTCATCCCACTTGATCATTTATCACTAGACGTTTGGGTTCTCCATGCATCTTAGAACAGCTTGTGCCTCCCCCTCAAATTATACTCACCTACATTTTTCTTCAGATAAAATCCCCAAATAAATAATTTGTGATTCATAATTTATTCAAGCAGTTCCCAATCCTTTGGACTAGGTATTGCTTGGGTTGTCATCTGACAAGATTAATTGCTTTTTTGGAGCCACTGGGAACAACTTCCCCTTCCTCTCCTCCTCAGAGCTTTACCAACTCTGGCAAAGTACAGGCTGGAGGTGCCACCTGGCACTCCCACATTGAACACAGGCTATTAAGAAACAGTATGTATAGAAAGACAACCAAACTCTAAGTTTCACAATAACAAAGAATGCGGCACATCTGTCATTCAGCTCTGCTAATGATTAATTCCCTTTGCTGCCTTCTTTCCAGGACTTTGTCAAGAGCTTATTTCTAGCCCCACCACACAGCCTCAGCTGAAGCACCCACCTGTCCACTTTCCCGGCCAGAAACCATCTCCTGCAGAAATAAATCCTGTCAGCTCAGGGCTCCGAGCTGCTCCCTGCACCCACAGCATAGCTTACACTTCATGCTTCTTTCTCATTCCCCAAGGACTTGCACCACTTCCCTCCAGCCCCTCAACATTCCTGCCATCACCTTTCTGCAGCTTCAGCTTCAGCCCTGGGCCAGAGCTGAATTTCTTAACAGTAGATATCAGTATCTTTGAATGGCCAGAATAATCCAGACTTATGCCAAGCATCCCACATGAAAGAACTTCTTGTAAGTGTGTATGAAGGAACAAAGAGGGAATGCAAAGACATATCCATGCCTCTTCCTCCTGCAGGGTCTATAGTTTTTGCCACAGCTTCTACTGTAGACAATGTTTGAGACAGCAGCTCACACTGCCCAGCTTCCAGCCACAAACAATATGGCTTCCAAAGGCTTTTGCAAGCATTAATCAAACACTTCAGGACAGAATTTTCACATACTAATTTACTTAAATGGCATATTACCTTGTCTTCACAACCAAGACACCTAAAGAGATGAACAGAAATCACAAACTGAATCTCACAGGAATAATTAGTATACAAAAAGTAAACCAAGCTGAGCTAGAGCCACCCAGGCAAGTGGCCCTTTGGGGTCTGCCCACAAAACAACTCATTTAGAATCAACACAGTTGCATGCTGAAGAATTTTGGACAGTGTTCTCCAAAGCTCCAGCTACTCTAGGAAAACAACCTGCTATAAAAGGCTGTTATGAAAAACGGATCTTGCGATGCATAGCCAGTCTCAGCAAAGAAAACAGACCAAACTGTTCATCCATGGCTCAGGAATGGTCTCAGAGGTGGAGACCACAGTGGAGGTCTCAAGCCTCCACTCCCCCAAAGTCTGCAACAGTGCTTCCATTACTCCTAATGTAGGTTCAAGGTATCTTTTGTTGATTTGTAGACACCCACATTAGTCTGTAGCTGGATCACGGCCCAGTGATCTTGTTGATGTGTGTAATATCAAGACATTCTTCTTTGTGCTCTCCAACTTTCCTCTGTGCCTTGTTTATCCCCAGTTAGGAATTTCCAGGAAAGGCTGCTATAAACACCATCACTGCCAAGGAGCAAGCCAACACCAAGGGCAATACCCTTCTGTCATCAGAGAACTTAGGGCTTCAGAAAGCAAGTCCACACTGATGTCTCTCTGAAGAGGCTTCTTGCATCCAGCTAAGGACCCATCCCTTCAGTTTGCCACTCAAACACACAACCTTGGCCTCTACAATGTTCCTCCAACTGGGCCACACTCAACCACACACAGCTCCTCAAGTCAGCCCCTTTCCCAAGAGCATCACCTTTTCACAGGGCTTTTTTTATACAAGTCAAAACCAACCCTTTGCTAATAGAGTTCTACTACAAATCTCTTGCACAACACCTTGAAAGCACTGCCTAAAGTGACGTTCTAGGGCCTTTGGCAGCCATGTATTGCAAGAATTAGGAAATGCCTTCTTCTTTTGATATTTAACTGCTCCTCTACAACCGTGCAACTTTAACTAAGGATTTTACCTCCCAAACACCTGCAGGTTGGAAAACCAAGCCTTAACTGGGCATTATTCTTGGACTGAGTTGTCCATGGGAAGGACACAACATAACATTTCCTATCTGCAAGCATCTGAACTTTCACACCAACATTACTACTCTCCACCCTGAGCTCACAGGTGAGTTAATGTTGACTTAGTTTTGGCAGAAATTAGCAGAAATTACAGTTTTGGTCCTCCACCATGAGCACAGTAACACCTCTCAGCAGTGCTGAGTCCCCCCAAGTGACCAGCAGTTGTTTGAAGCATTTAGTAGGTTCCAAATTTTTAACTAGACATATTCTTGTGAGTGTTTACAGAGCATTAAGTAAATGTGAAAACATTGAAAACCATCTCAATTACTCAGCTTTCATTTATACAGTGCTATAACCTCTCTGTCCCAGGAGGCTGTAGAAACAAGAATGAGTTACTAAATGAAAAAATGCACCTTTGCAAGAAAACCAGAGACGATGCCACTGCCTTTTGGCAGCCTTGAAATGGCAGAACAGCAACAGAAATGATATAAACCCTCCTTGCTTCATTTTACAGATTACTTTTCACACCAGAGCAAAAGCAAAACACTGCAGGACAGAAAATGGGACCATATCCAGGTTTGAAAGCACTGCCCTCTTATTCACATGTTACTAGTGGAATCCTTAAGATCAACCAGTTTGATCCAGTTAGAAATTGCAATCTCCAGTGGACAAAAGTAAAAAGCAAGGAGTTATCCAAATGCAACATAATTCCCTCCTTCAAGTCCTCAAAACAGGTTCCCTGCCCAACAAGGAAGCAATGCAGAGGTGCTAGATGCTCTCTCAGGTTGATACAGCATTGCTGAAATCTTGCTGCTTCTCGCAGTGTGCTGATACATCCCTTCATTAGCAAGGCACATCCCTCTTATCAAGTTTCTGCTTGGCCCCAGACACTAACGAGAGGTTGGCAGGTAATTAATTGTAACATTAGAGCAAATGCAGTTTTAAAAGTTACTTACTATATGCCTCGTCCAACTCTTTTACTGCAGACTATGTAAAACCACCTAACAAGGCTTGGATTAGGCTCCCTACTATTTATTTAATGCCTATAGGGGAGGCATCCTCCTGTGGGGTCCTGCAATTTAAAGCTTTAATGCAAAAATGTCTTGTGAAATCTATAAGAAGTTATGGAGTCATGATTTATATTTTTTTTTTATATATAGAGATGTTTATATATACATCTATATAATATGTATATAAGTGTTTTTCTGCAAGAGATTTTCTCTGCATCTTGAGAGACAGGCTGGCAGAAGAGTACTTTATGCCTTTCACATTATGGAGGCCCCAGGCAGCATATGTTGAGGGCAGTGAAGATGCAAGTCTGTTGATAATTATTTATTATGGATCTTTTTTTCTTGACACTGGATTCTGAATTGCAAATCTGGAGCTCTGGACAGATCCCAGCACTCGCTGTTAACAATGCACAAAACCAAAGCTAAGATGAAGAGAAGCTATCCAGCCATGCTCCAGGCTAAAGGCATTGTTCGTAACAAATTCCTTGACTAGTTTATCTTCCTTGTGTGCATAGCACAGTTCTCCAAAATTATTTTTCTGCTGCTAAATCCCGCTGTGGTTCTGGGTCAGTCATTCAAAGTCAAAGCGAGAGGCTGCTTGTGATGGAGCAGACACGGGATATTGTTTGCTGCAGAGTACAGCATGGCACTGAACCCATGACTTCCCCTGATTAACTGCAGAAAACTGGAATCTTTATACTAACACTTTTAAAGGAGAATTTGATGAAGCTTAAAACTTATCTTCTCTGAATATTTGTACCAGTGAGACTCAATCATGCAAGGAGGAGAGAACCGGCCATGCAGCAAAAGTGAATTAGCTTCAAGGAGAACATCCAATTAACTGCTTTTGGGTTTAGTTTCATTTTTTTTAATAGCCGGGGGGGGTGGTGGGTGGTTTTTTTTGTGGTTTTTTGTTTTGTTTTGTTTTTGTTTGTTTGTTTGTTTTCTTAAGGGACAACATTAACAGCACAACATACTGATCAGAGATGCAAAGCTACTTTTGACAAGTTGTCCCTGAAGTTGTACTGGAAAGCCTAAAAGTGATAGAAAATATGCAGGAGAAACAGTTTCTGCATTCGTGAATGATGACACTTCTTACCTGAGCTGCATCTTCGTTAAGAGCTGGGACACAGGACCCAAAAGAATGGAAATGGGGTCCAGTTGAGCCCCCTCCTTCCTCCCCATACAGGTACATTTCTAAAGTACTTAAAATGCACCAAGCCACAGGGGAGCTAGTTCTGTTATCAGAGGCATATTTCAAGAAGCAATGAAAATTTGGGACCTTGAGGATGACATACTTGTTTAGAAGATCTTAACTTTCAAACTCTGCCCCAGACTTCCCAGAATGAGCAGTTGCTGCATCCCAGTGGCAAGTGGCCCAGCTGCTGCAGTCCAAGGCAGGCAGGGCAACTAGAGTCAGTCAAGTCTTCTTCAAGTCAGCTTCTAAACCCTTCCGTACCAAGAAGTAAGGAGCTGGGAAGAATCTTCTACCATATAGAATTCAGCTCAGGAACAACGGCATCTCCTTCACATGCTTTCAGAGTTTGGGATTAATGGAGAGACTTGTACTCAAACCTGAAAGACTCTCCTCACTAAGGTTATGGACAGACTAAAATCCAACCTAGGTTTTCTCCCATCAACACTGCCTTTATCCTGGCCCATGACCCCCAGGGTGCCATTTACAGAGAACAGGCACAACCCACAGCCCTTCTTCCACCTGCCTGAAGAAGCCAAGCTCACTGGGTACCTTCCTTTCTTTTCCATCTGCTTGGTCTTCCAGGGGATGAACCAGGACTGTACACGATACCCTAGAGGAGCTTTTCAAAACATTGCTATGGCGGCATCAGCATTTCTTCATCTAGCTAGAAGTACAGTGCCCAGTGCTGCAGTGAGGGGGTTTAAGTCCTTGCCCCTCTCCTGGGGGATTAAGCCCATGTAGACATGGCACTAGTGTGGTTAATGCCCAGCTTGCACATCTGAGACAAAGCCCCAGACTCTGCCTATGTGTAATGAGAGAAATCAGTGCTTTCTAGATGTAATACATTAGATCAGTTTTCAACATCTAATTTAGGATTAAATTAATTATACCCTAGAAAAGCTTATTTCTCTCTAAGGGATTCTGGACAGCAAGCTCAGGCAGCAACATCCATTGATGAATCCCACACCTTGTGACTGACTAGTCAGGTTCAAGTCTTTCTCTGGCAAACCTACTGCACCCACTCTTCTATTAAGTCACGATGAAAAGGAGAATGAGGTGAATTAATTCTAAACCTTGAATACACAAGGTAGTGTCAGAGAAGTCTGCAGCTGCTTAGATCACCTATTCATCTTTTTCTTTCAGAAATCAGATCAGTTTTGTCAGTCACATAGTATCAACTTCCATTTAAAAATACTATTCAGATTTTGCTAAGCCATGCAGTTTCATATGCGAGGTGTCAAGACAAATTGCATCTGCTCCTCCAAAGCATGCAGATGAGAAAAGCTTCTCCCAGTTCACACACACGTTTTATTTCCACCACCCCACACACCTTCTTGTCCCGAACTACCTTAGTGGAAACCAAGCATCCCTCCTGAATCAGAAGAAACATCCTGACTTTTCCCTCAGCATTGTCTCCAGCTGGAAACAAATAGAAGTCAGTATGACATGTGTCAGTTCTTCTCTTACTCCCATTCTTTGATTTCTCTAGTGTAAACTCCCTGACCCATGTTTTTCCCCATCCTTCAAGTCCCTGCCACTTGCTGTCCTTGTTAGGCTAGGCCTGCAGCCTTCTTCCATGAAAACTTCTCCCCTTTCAGGAGGGGAAATTTCCAAGTGATTTCTCCATCTTGATAAAAGTTCAGAGCTCCTGTATGTTACTGTCCTCAAGATTCCCCTTCTTGATGACTTCAGAAACTATTTCCCTTAATACTTTACAGTAATTCTTTTCCTAGCCCTCCTGCAGCAAAGGCAAATAATTCCTCTAGTGCTGTCAGCAGGCTCTTGGCTGAGTCTGGGGGGGTGACTCTTGTTTTGGTGTTGTGGGGTTTCTTTTGTGTGTGTGTTTGGTTTTTTGTTTGTTTGTTTTTGTTATTTAGTTTTACATACACACCTTTTGTTTACTGTTTACAAATAGCAAGACTGGGAATTACATTTGTTCTTATTAGATCAAAGATACTTGGGTGGATATGCCAGAGCATGGTTCTGGGTCAGTCATTCAAAGTCAAAGCGAGAGGCTGCTTGTGATGGAGCAGACACGGGATATTGTTTTAGAGGGGAATGAGCAGTTTGATATCCAGTTCTCTCTCCAACATCGCAGCACTGTTCAGAATGGAAGTTGGTTCATGAAATAAAATCCACACTTATACTGTTATTTCATAAAGCCGATACTTGGGGAACAGATTGAGATCTCAACACACAAACAGCACCACCATGAACTTTTCCCTTTCAGCCTCAGCTCCAGCTCATATCACACTGTGCAAGATAGCTCCTATCCTGAGGGAGAAGCGCTCTGTATTGCTGGGTTGTTTTATACCCCACAGCTTGCAGAGATGGGAAAGGCCTGGAAGACACACACCTGTGCAGTGGAAACTAGGATTTCCCCATACACACATATTCCCGCTTTCAGTTAAGGTCCAAAGCTTAATTAAAAGTCAAACCTTAAAGTCTGAAGGAGTTTCTGGAGTGTTGATACCTGAAGACCTTCAACACTGTAAGCTGAGATACCGATTTGGTGATGGAGGCAACAAGCTATCAAGAATACAGCATTTGAACTCCATTCAGCATTAATTCCACACTGCATTCCCATTTACAAATACATACCATTGCTAGGTAGAAACGTAGCACCTCTGGTTTTAAACCCAGTAGCATTACCACTACTTTACCTTTGCTTCCGGACTCCTCAGGAGATTCCTCAGGTATGTATTTGGGCAGAGGAAGACCCCTTTTCTTTCCCTGCTTATGCTCCCTGATCAAAAGGAGGGGAAGTTCCTTCTTTATTTGTTTCTCTTTGTTGTACTTTGGGGCTGGGGGGGACACAGGAAGGGCTGGTTTGTACTGAAGGTTAAGGGCTGGAACATCTTCATATCAAACGACTCTGCTAAAAAAAGCCATCGCTACTTTACAATACTGGTACCATATTCTGCACCACCAGGAAAATGACAAAGATGCTTTCCAGTAATTAAATGCCCTCACTCTTAAAAATGCTGCCTGTGCTTCCAAAACCCCAAGCCCATCTCCCTCTCCACTTTCCACCATGGTATCTTGCTCTGTTAGTTCTGCTGCATTTAACAAGTGAGCAAAGCAGAAAACTCTTGTTGTTTGTCCTGTGCTAACATCCAGACTCACAAAGTACGGCTGGCACCTGCCTGTTGAACCTAACAAGACAACACAAAGCAGTTTCCCCCAAACTGCCCTAATAAAATGTCCTGTCTGTGCTTCTGCATTTAGTGCTCAGTTGCACCCAGCACATGAGGACACAAAATACTACCTTCCTGAAAGTCCCCAGGTTCAACCCCAGTGCAAAACTTCCTATTGTTCTGAGCATCTGTTGCAGCAACACTTACACACTGCTGCGCTTGAAGGGTAAGAGTTGCCCTTTCCAATGTATTTTAAATGCCTTTCTTTCATTGCAGGACAAAGACAACAATCTTGTTAAGTTGTACAGCCAAGTGCTAGCTCTTTGCACGCAGCAGACAGCAGCTTATTCTTTGGGTCCTCATTACAATAGTGATGACACTGTCAGTTAGTCTCCAGTCGTCCCCTCCAGCTCTACCCCTCCAAGGCCAGCCAGCATCTCAGTCCCATCACCTCCCAAACATGACCACTGGCTGAAGGCGATGCTGGCAGGACTGCAGAGCGTGCGGCTGCACAGCCAGGAGAAAACAGTGGCCATCGCTCCAGGGCCACTGGCATGGATTGCACCAGGCAGTTCTGGCTGGTAGCACCCTGCTAAAGGCTGCTCGAGTTTCCCCAGAGATGGGGACTCTGCCCAGAGACTCCAGCAGCAGTGAACCGTGCTCCAATGACACCTACATGCAGACAATGCGATATAGGAAGGGGCAAACCCTGGGCGGTTCTCCTGACCAACATCTGAAAGGTAGGGAATCAATTATATTTCAAAACCACATTTTACATCAATAACATTTTACTACGTATTTTATTACATCAATGGCTTGAAAAAATTTTATTTGATGTCAGCAAACATTGGAAATCATAGAAAAATGAATTATGTAGAATTTCACAAAGGAATTTACCCCACTAGAATTCCTCATACAGTAAAATAATCCAAAACCAAATGTTACTTTTCAGTGGCTAAGCAGTTTTATAATGCTATGAACATTCATCACAGTAAGTGTGCTGAATAATAGAAAACAGGCAAAAAAGACATTTAAAATATTACTTACAACAGCATTATTACAACATACTTTCTTTAAAATCCCAACGAGTATTTTATCACTTCAAAAGCTATACAGCATTTCCATTATATTTGCAAACTTAACCTTATACATCTTTTAAAATCTTGAAAAAACTTCTTTTAAGCAATCTATAAGCGGTTAACAAAATTGATAAAATCTACATAATGGAATACTATACACTCCAGTATAAATTTTAATTTTAAGAGAATATGAATGTAAACACTCATTATTATACAACATGCATAGACTATACTGACCTTCCATCTTCTGAACTGTAACTTTCACTGCAATTGTGCTTTACTATCAACAGGAAAAGCTGCATTAATCCAGGGAGTGGCAGAAAGTATTTGCTTTAGGGGCATTGCACAAGATCACTAGATTTTGACTTGCTGAAGACAAGCTGGAGCTAATAAAAATCATTTTTCTTTTTGTTTTTGTAAAGAGTAAATATCCGTCCACTCATTGCTGAATGGGCTGCATATAATTTTATACAGATTTTGAAAAAAAAGCATTATCAGAAGAGTCTCCCACTATACTTTTGCGCTTCATTGATTTGGAGATTTATGTTCACAAACCCAGTGATCGAGTTAGTGTAATGCACTGTTTGGCTCATATTTGGTGTGCAAGAATACCAACAGCATATTAGCGATTTAGAGAATAAAAACTGAAATTTAAAGTGACAATGAGCATATTTTAATACAATGTTTCAGATGTATTTGTACAGGAAAGAAAAACGTTTGTCAGGACATTGCTTTAAGAGAGTAAGAGTTTCACTCTTGTATTAACTATTAAAAAAGTGTTCTGGTGGTTACTTATGGGGTCTTCCTGGTTGCAAACTTGTAAAAATATATTAAGAATTCATTATCCCCATTGGTATTAAATATATCAAGACACAACCACTGTGGTTGCACTACCAGTTATGGCTACTATGGTCTTAAGCATCTGATTGTACATTGTTGCTGTATTGTTAAGCACAACTGAGGCATGTGTTTTTTTTTCCCTTGGTTATAAGGTAATATTACAAAAATTGATCACTGTTTCAAACCAGTTAAACACGAATATTCAAGTAACAAGGTTGTTTTAATGGATAAGCAAAAAAAGAAGTTACCCAGCACTTTACACAACTACATAAAAATTAAATAGAACAAATGAAATTTGTTTATGCATATGCAATACACTTTTATATCTTTAAGATTTCTAAAACTAAAACTTAAACTATCATTTTCTTTAACGATACCATATTTTGCACAATAACTTATACTTAGGAGAAATAATTTCCCAGTTTCCACAAAATATATATAATTATGACATTCACATTGATAGTTTAAGAAACAAAATTTAAGTGAATATTCTATCTTACGCAGTTATCTTTGTGGACCCTTCTAATCAGAATGCAACCAGTTGATGTATCTAATGCTTGACCCACTGAAAAAAGAAAAAGGGTCTTCACCTAAACAAGACCAAACCATTTAAACTTTCAAAAGCTAAAATGATTTTATCGCATTTAAAAACATAGTTAGAGAATGTAAAAAACTAAACATTTAAAATACAGTGCTATTATATTGTATGTATCAACTACAATAAGATAGCAGTCAACTGAAAAGTAATTAAACAACTTTTTTCTTCCTAATATCATGAATTATACATGTTTCCCCCTACCCCTTGGGGATGAAGCCAAAACACAACTTTTCTGATCATAAGATTGACAGATTTGAGGGGAAAAACTGATGAGAAGTCCTCACAGGTAACTTAATTCGCCAGCAGAGGCCTCTCCTGTTGAGTTTCACCAGCTGGGATACAAACTCCCACAACCCCTCACATTGGCGAGGACCTTGCTCTGTGCACTGGTACCAGCAGGAGGATTAATACTAGAGTGTTTCTAATGAGCGGCAGCGCTGTACACCAGAACCGACGGCTAAATTCACAGTGCTATTTGCCCGGTCTTTATTCCTAATTCACGCTGGCTAACAACTAGTGTCCTTTCCCACAAGAGACTCCCAACTCCAACTGGCACAGGACTGAAGGAACATCTGCAGGGCCACCAGAGCTGCCAGTTCACAGCGACAGCTGTAGAAATGCTGCCATGAACTTGAGATTACAGGTTTCCTATAGAGAGGATAGGGAATAACTCCCTTCCATCCTCCCACCACCTCGAAGGATCTCCCTGGAGCTACCAGAAAGAAACTGCTCAGAAACAGCTGTAACAGGCCCTTTTTGGGCTGCACCCTCTAGCTTGCTCTAAGTAATGCCTATCTGCTCCTTCACATGTGTGTTTTTACTTTATTTCTGATGTCAAATTACTTTCCTCACACAAGGCCCAAAGAGACCACGACCTCAGCTGCACATGAAGCTACCTCCCCTGCTTTTCCTTGGGTGGTGTCTACACTGCAGGAGGTACAGAGGGAGCTGGCTCTGTTAGCCGGCTGGCATTAGCCTACCTCATTTCAGTAGAGAGACCAGAGCCACCACAGCACACAGCACAGCACAGCCCAGCAGCTCAAACATCAGCACCAAGTTTGGGGCTAGACTCAGAACTGCAGCACCTCAGCTGCAAGCCAGGACACAAACTAGCTCATTTCAGGTTGTGTTAAGAGAGGCTGCTGACACACACTGCTGTGTGCCATCTTGACTTGAACCCTCTGTAGAGGAAGGGAGACAAAGTCCTTTTTTCCACCTGCAAAGACAACTGGTGATTTCTTCCAACATCATTAAATTAACCATTTTAAAATGCTTTGTGACTAGTGTTATTTTGCAGCTCCCCACTGGACAAGAAGTAATACTGCTGCTTGTAGCTTCTCTGAACACTGTCTGCTCAGCAGTGAGAAGCTACCTTGTTCAAGGTGCAATGTCCTCACACAGGACTTTCAAGAACAGCTCCAGTTCAAAGCCAGAGAGATCGGCCGCAGCACAGGTCAACCGAGCAGAGGGCTGGGGATTTGAAAGCTGCATGCACCAAGTATTTGGAAAAGCACCTCTTAGATTTTAAATTGCATATTTTGGTTCAGAACATGAAAGCGATGTGTGCTTCAGAAGGGTTAAAATGGCCAATGAAATTAACCCAGTTCTCCATTAAAATTCCAAGAGACCAAAAACTACTTGAAGGTTGAATTTCATGCTCCAACCCTCATCCAGACTTCCAGTGGGAGAAGTAGTTTTATGTCTTTGGCAAGCAGCGCTCTGAAGAGGAATGAGACACTGGGACAGGAAGTGACCTATGGTAGCCAAATGTAAAAAGGCACATATTCCAAAAGGAGAGGCACCAGAGAAAGTTGTTTTGACTTAATCCCACAGAGGATCAGGAAAAAGAAAGTTGTGTAGCACTCATTTAACAAGTTACAATGCAAATGCTGAATGCCAGGGGTTAAATAGCGTATCAAACAGTTTCAGGTTACGTATTCCCTTTCGCACTAAATAAAAGCCATTAAAATATTCAGGAATAAAATGCTCGATTAGGGAGCTTTCTATGAAGCAAGAACACACAAGTACAGTGGAAAGAATTGCACAAAGCAGAAGTGTAATGAGTTACGTCTACAACCTTGGACTGACCAAACCTTAGAAATAACATTTCCTATCACTTTGCATTATTCAAGATTGCTTGTTAACATGCCCTGTCATTTCAGAACCAACACCACTGGCATGTGCACAGGCCTCTCCTTTATAGAAAGCTCACTAAAAATAGTGTCATCGTAAGAATACACAGGAAGCGGAGACCACAAGGCCATGCAGCAATATGTACTTATACCCTATGGACCAAGTATTATAAGAACTCCTAATGTGTAGAGTTACTGTGGGGCTGCTAAGGAGCTCCATGTTTTGCAGGTTGGTCAAAATTTACAGACAGGTGTTACTGGTTCTAGAAATCCCAATGCTTAAGCAGGATGTTGATGTAATGGAAAGCTGAGCTACCTGGGTGCTTCTGAAAGAAAGTGGAGGCAGTATGGAGGAATGAGGGGAGATTAAGGCAGATGTAGCACAGGACTGGAAGCGTTTGCCTTTTTTTGGTAATAGCTGCTTGTCCACAGATATGATGCAGATGGCTGTCTGAGGTTTGCTAATACCTGATATCCTGGATAACACAGTAGTCAACACAAATTGTTCTAGGCTACAGCACCTTCTCACGAAGCAGATGCATATCTGACATCAAGAACAGAAGTAGCCTGGAAGGAAGGGGGAGAGGGAATGGGGAGAAAAAGGAGATGTTTAGTTTAAAAATGAATACACATAGGCTTCCTCATCTCCAAACTTCACCCCAGATACACAGATATTAAAAGCGACAAGATGGACAACCTTGTCACATGGGAGGAGTCACAGCAGCTCCCCCTATTCTGGGCCATGCCAGGATTTGTTGGGAGTGTTAACATACAAGAATCAAGACTGCAGTTGAGGCTGCTTTATAATCAGCAGTCTCACCTCCCCCCTTCAAAAAGAAAACAAAAACAGCAAACCAAATCACACACAAAAAAGGGAACTGTGGCCACTTGCTATGAAAATACACCAAAGAGGAAAGCCCAGTGCAGTCAGGGGGCTGACAAAGCTTTTACTAGGCTGGCAGCCAGGTATACAAGGCATGCTAGAGGACAAAACACCCAAGGGACCTTGATGTTAGGCCAAAGCCTTCTCCTGGCTACTGCTGACTGAGTCCACCTGACTTGAGAGAACCTGCACAGAACCTGCTGGTCAAGAGCAGGCACCAGCCTCAAGGTAGTGTGCAGCTCAGGAGGGCCCAGGAACCCCCTTCCTAGCCCATATGTATCACTTATGTGATAAGCCCAATGACCTGTCACTTTGCTTCCAAAACTGCTCTGACAGGCACCAAGTCAGCACTGTGTTTATGTCACCTCTAAAGGCAGGAGCACCACACTTCCAGTCAGCCTGAGAGGCAATGTCCGAGGTGCTCAGAGAGCATGGGGGCCATTAGTTGCCCACTGTGCAGCACCTCCGCATCCATTCTTTGTGCACTGTAACAAAAGGCTGCAGGCTTCGTAGTTAAAATCTCCTCCATGCTGCCAACACAGTCCTCCTCCCAGCTGTGACACATCAGTCCCTACTGTCCAGAATGGGCTTCATCGAGTACCACAAGCTGCACGGTGCTAGCATAAGTTACACATGGTATGGCACAGCTGGCAGCTCCCTGCCACCCTGCCTGGCTCCCGTCTGCATCAGCCTGGCACAGGCAGGCTCTGCCCTCACCTCTTACTCTGCTGTGGGCCACCGGACTGCCTTTGCTCTTGGCTTTGCAGCTAGTGCCACCAGCCTATTGTTTTGATCTCCTTTCCACCACTTGGCACTTGTTCATCTCCAGCCTGGGCACATTCCATCACTAGTCTGGGGATCACGGCTGCTGCTCCACCAGACCTTGCTTTCGTGGCTCCACACACCTGCCTCCTCCTCCTCCAAGTTGTCTGGGATCCTCATTGCTCCCGTATCCACACACTTGGCCACATAAACACACTCCAGTTCCTGATGCAACCCAGCACATTTTCTTACTATCGCAAGGGAGACTTCCCTTTTTTGACTGTAACTTTCAGGAGTAGCAGTGCACTTGAAACCAGTAAGAATCTCAGAGGGCTCAGAGAGAAAATGGTCTGCATTGCTAACAGATACAACTCTACAGGTCACAGGAAAAGTCAATGACACAAACTGCCTGTCTCTCAAATGGGTGGCTATGTATTAGCACCATTGTTGCTTTGCTCTAATTCGCAGTTGTGAAAGAACGAGACAATTTCACTCACATCCTTCTGAGAAGCCAAGTTTTTCAGTTTCATTTTGTTCATTTGTCCATAGCTTTAGACTTAGTCCCCAAATACAAACATTTTGATTAACACATTATTAGGATTTGTGAAGGGATGAAATTCTGCCCTCCAAATGCCTGAACGGCAACACAAGTGAGCCAACCATAATCAGGGCAACAAAAATACACAGTACACTGGGAAGTCTTTAGTCCATGAGACCAAGATTTGCCATAAGCTGCTGA
This sequence comes from Megaceryle maxima, assembly GCA_024605025.1. Classification (NCBI taxonomy): domain Eukaryota; kingdom Metazoa; phylum Chordata; class Aves; order Coraciiformes; family Cerylidae; genus Megaceryle; species Megaceryle maxima. The sequence continues at coordinate 16,210 of JANHGN010003111.1, forward strand.
CTGTGTTTTCATTTTGAAGACAGGGCTTTTGTGCCAAGCTGTCTTATAAAATTAGGCTAAAGGGAGCCCTAGATCAGGCATTTTCAACATTCACACCTCTAGTGGGGTTCTCTCGTCCAAGACTCTGTTAAAATTACACTTTTGTAACTAAATTTCCACTTTACAGTCTCTTCGTTATGTTTAAACACACACTGTCTTTGAAGAAGTATTATCTCTGTGAAGCTCTATCAAGGAGAGGCTGCTTCTAGAATTTGTCTTCACAGAAACCACTGTAAAATCAAGGAAACTTTGTCTTCAGCAATTCCAGAGTGAACAGTTTTGCACACTCGCCTTGTTTATAGCTTTGCTCCTTTACCCCGAGTGAAACCACTCCACCATCAAAAAAAAAAAGTGAGCTTTGCCTCAAAATACTGTATGGTCCAACAAAGCCAAACCTACAACAGCTTGGAGAACTGAGCGCAGGGAAAACATCCAAGTAAGATAAAGATATATGGGGTTTCGGCATCAAGAGGCATTACAATGTCCATGTACTGATGAGATAACAGATACCATCAGATGGGCAAATTAAATGTTCTCTCTTTCCACTTTCATGCATGTCTGGAATTCCCAATTCCCCAAATCAATACTGGAATCTGTATATCCAGAGGAAGTGAAACATGCTTACATTAAGGGCTGTCAAAAATAGCTTTTGCAAAGAGCATATACATACATATATATACACACACACACTCACATATATATACACACATCTATCTAAACTGAGCTCAGATTGGGACTTAAATTGTATTTACCTCATCTTCCTCTTCGGACATTTTAGTGGAATTATCAGGGGATTTTACAGGCTTCTGGCTATTGGTTCCATTTGTCTCCTCTCTGCCATGCTCTGCCTCCCACTCCTGTAGAACTTCATCTATGTTGAAACGACGTCGATAATTTACAAAAAAGTTTTTCACTTGTACCACAGATTTGTTTCCAATCACATCAGAGATTGCCTGAAAGTCTCGGCCGTATTTCCTGATTGCTAAAAGCAACAAAGAGAAAAAAAAACCAAAACAAAACAAAACCACAAAACCAAAACAAACAAACAAAACAAAAACAAAAACACACAAAAGCAATGCATTATTTCCACAAAGACCACAAATCTCCTCCTCTGGAAACTTCCAAAACCCGCCTGGATCTGTTCCTGTGTGGCCTGCCCTGGGTGGTACTGCTCTGGCAGGGGAGTCAGACTCTATCTCCAGAGTCCCTTGCAACCTCTACCATCCTATGATTCTATGAAATCAGGCTCAAGTCACAGCTCAGGGATCCAAAGCTGTCAAGATTTCAAGCCCCTCTCAGATTGATCTAGGAAAAAAAAGTCTAAAATGGCAAGAAACACAGCTAAGACCTGCCATGGAGAACAGACGAAAATAGAGGTATGGGAAGAGCCAAGCCTAGAAGACCTGGGTAAAATCTGCCTGTACTACTTGAGACATTATGCAGGCAAAGAGCACAGCAGTAACCCCAGGAGAGTTTCACTTTCTGAAAGCTTGGACAAGCAGAGATTATTTGCAAGCACTCATATGCTGCAATTTCTACTGCCCAGAGATTAGAAAGGGGCAATAGTTTCCTTGTTCAATTCCATTCTTTGTGCAGTAATACACAGCAACACCAAAATTCCTCATTAGCCACTGAAGGAAAACACTGCTCCGAAATGCAGCAGAGTTTTGATTATCACCAGCTGAAGTACAAATAGACTTGCAGGGCCATACCTTGCACGGCAAGAAGCTGTTCATCTGTGGTCCAACGTGCATTAAATTTCTGTACAACCTACACATCAAAAAAAGGTAACTTCATTTTCATAAGCAACAACTTTCACTTGTATCTAAGCTCATAAAAACCTCACAAAGACACAACAAAGAATTAACTGCTATTCAAACTCTATCATTCCTTTTAGTAGCAATGTTTTCAACATAAATAAGCAACTGCATATGACATCCATTCAGTTAACTGTGACATATGCTCTGCCCCTAAGTCATGGTAATACACAAAGATAGGGAACAGTCTGAGCAGATAACCAAAAGCCACACTCTTCCAAAGCACCTGCTTGTTTTTATCACAGGCATCCTCTGTAATCTCACTCAAATTTTTCCAGCATGAGGTGCCAGAGTTGGAAAGAAAAAAGCAGAAATACCAAGTGCCAAGAGAAAGACAGGCCATTAACATCCTCTCCTGCATGTCTCAGTTACTTAAAGCAACTACCTCTCTCACAAGGGCAAATGGATATACCCTGTTTTGTCAGTGTTATATCTGGGATATCTGTACTGCTGTTAGAAACCACTTTCACTTGTCAAACACTGCTCTTTCCTCTCCTTTCCCATCTCCCCTTTCCATTACACAGCAGCAGTCTTGATTCACACTGACAATCAATAGGACACTGGTCCTAGTTTACTGGCAACACGAATAGCCCTGGTATGTAAACACAGATAAGCATTTAGCTCCACAATAAACAAGTGTGAGAAAATGATCCTACCTCTGGAAGTCTGTATTGTTCTATACCACCTTCAAGTTTTTCTTTGAGTGCACTGTTTGTCTGTTTGATATTCTGAATCTGGAAAGAAAGTTTCAACCCTTTAACAAGAATTAAAAATTTATTTGGACAAACTTTATTCCAGAAGCCCCAGCAGGAACCTCACAAGCTCAGCATTCCAGTTTTCCTCACAACCTCCTTTTCCCAAAAAGAAAGTTTGTTATATTGGAATAAAGGAATGGAGGAACAGCTGGTACATCACAAAATGCCATTTAATATAATATTCTGTCCTGTCTGCAAATTACTTAAGAACTGCCCCAACTTTCAGGGCTGTATAAATAAAGCCCAACATAAGGGAAGCACAGTTCACAGCAAGTAATGAATCAAAGACTGCTAGAGGGCTCCACTTCTCTCAGAGTGACAAGAAAAAGGCTTTAGGCCAAAATACCAATTCTACTAAGTTTAATAAAGAGACTGAGACATCTCTGCTTTTAAAAAAGGTGAAAGTGTTCAGATCTAGGAAAAAGAGACACGTAGTAAATATAGAAACATAGAAATGTCTGGGTTGGAAGGGACCTCTAGAGGTCATCTAGTTCACCCCCCCCTGCTGAGAGCAGGGACATGTTCAACTACAGCAGATTGCTCAGAGCTTTGTCAAGCCCCACCCTGAATGTTTCCAGGGATGGGGCCTCAACCACCTCCCTGGACAACCTGTCTTTACTAAGATATTTGAAAAACATTTGTTTAAAAGGCAGATCCATCAGGGAAGCAAAAGTTACATAGAAAAGTTTGTATGATGCCCAAGAAAGAATAAAACAAGCTTATCTGCCTGTTCCAGAAATACCACAGAAAAAGGTAAAGGAAACTGATGCAGACAGAAATCAGATACTGCTGAAACCAGTGTCATCCAAGGGAAGTTTACAGTTAAAACGTAAAGAACTCTGAACTGTAAGAAACACTAAGCACTAAAAAATGTTTCTTCAAATGAGTGCTGTGGAATTTTCCTGTCTCAATTTAGGTATAAAGCAGGCTTGGCCATAGAACTAAAACTTAAGAGATGTAAAACAAGACTGCACTACTTTATAGCACAGGGCTAGCAGCTAGTCAATTAAGCTAAACAGCGATGTGCATCATCACTGTCAAGCTACAAATGCCTGCTAACTTGGCAGACTGCGACAGGCACTACCACCAAAAATAGGTGTTATTGTTGAACTATCCCACAGATACCTGTCGTTTGATTGAGACTAATTCCATGTCCAGTTGTCTGAGTACAGTGGTAGCAGCTGTCGCGTTGGCAGAAACAGCCTCTACATCTTCTTGGGAAAGGAACATTCCTTTGGGAGGTTTCCTCTTCGCTCTGTTCTTAGCCTGCGTACTGTGCTTCTCCTTCTTCACCTGAGGAACAGTTTCAGTGGGCGGCACCTGGCAAACAGCAGTCATTTTACAAAACTGGATGATATTTAAAGATCCCTTCCAACCCAAACCATCCTGCGATTATATGACTTTTAGCCATCTTCAAATATTGGAGAACAAAAAAGGTATCTTGCAAACAGGAAGGCCTTTTATGCTTTAGGTAGCATGTCACACAAACACGGTCTTATAAAAGCAGCTCCTTTCTTCTAGGCAGCTTTCCGTGTTTACAGAGAAAATGGTTGTCTTCTCTGCCCATTCTCATTTTGGGAGACAGATGCCCAATTTTCCAGCAGTTAAATGTTCTGGTTATTTTGAAATGTTCTGGATCCTCTCTCCTCTTGCTTTCATCACCAGGACTGAACTCACCAGTTTAACTGAACACTCAAAAGAAACAAAGTGGAATCTGGAGGCAGGAGAAGAATGCAACTCAAAGACTTTACAGAGACTTGTTTTTCTACATGTCAGACAGAAGAAGGAATAAAGCAATTTATATAAATGCTCAGGATAAAGGAGCAAGGTGACTACAATAATCCTTAGATTGTGATGCAGTTTCTTGGAAGCCAAGTTTTCTTGCATAGCACTGGTATATCAACCATTCCATTAAACTGATACAGCTTTGCCTACAAATAAGCTTCACGTTTCTTTTGGAAAAGAGAATATTTCACACAAAACTATTTTTCTGTCTTCTGTCCAAGGCAAAGAACTAGGCCATGCCTCTAACAGGCAGATTAGGTGAGACACTATACTGCAGATCCTTCAAGAGCACAACTGATACTCTAATACCAAAATAATTTCTTCCAGAAATTATTTTCAACAAGTAACTCATACTCAAGATTTATTACCCATTGGCTGGAGGCTGGCAAAGAACTCAGAATAGAAGAAGGGTGTCAGGGAGAGAAAAAGCCAAGAGGGGAGGCTGTACATCTGAAATCCTCTGCTTGATCACTTTAAACACATTGGCTTCACTTAACACTATTGTTTCTCTCCTAATTTGCAGCTACGTGTAGTTTCTACACAGTTTGTAGCATCTGCTCATTAGCAAGCATTAAAGCATGCGCATTCAAACCCAAACGAAGCTGAGCACAAAGCCTCACATAAGCATGAGGCTCTGCCTCCCAAAAACTTGAGGACCCCAGCACAGCTGCTAGCAGATAAAAGCTTGCACTCTCTTCATGGGCTCAAGGGTCACAGCCACACAGTAGCAGTAATGTGGACAATTGTCTATTCTCAAATTTTTTCTTCCCTCCTTTAGTGCAAAGGAGTCCATGAGAGACAATGCCTACGGCAAGCCCAGGAGCAAGAGGTACCTATTGCTGTTGCAGGATGGATACCCTATTTCTTTTTGCAGAAGGGAGTAAAGAGCAGGAGAAACCAGACTGGTTTAGCTACGAACAAGGGAGGTAAGCTCTGCACTCCGCTTTAGAAGTGAGCGCTTTGATAACCGAGCCAGATATATTATTCAGCACAGATAGACATTTCAGATTTATTCGTATCTCCTGTGCATAGAAAGTTTCACAGGATCGTGCAGTAATGTCTCACAAGCAGCTCAGGCTGTAGGCTGACCAATGTACAATGCCTGCAGTGCAAATATCCCAGAAGCCTCAGCATTAAGGAAAAATTAAAACAGTTTCAAATGATTGTTTTACACAGTTCAAAGAACGTGAAGGCTCTTTTGTGTTGCAGACAAGTCAGAGCTCCCCTAGAATGGGTTCTGACAGCTCCAAATGCCTCTAGGCCTCAGTGATATTGTGCAGACTGAAAAGTTGAACATCTACCCTATCTTGGAAACTCTTGCTTTCCTGGCCACACACATTGCTCTGTAAAATTAAATCAATTCATGAAAAACAGAGAGAATTAAAATGCAGGGATTTAGCAGTGCTTCTCTATTTAGATATTGCCACTGTTCTTCAGTCTTACAAACCCTGTAAGACAAACAAGGTTCCCTTCCTCAGACATCACTGTGTAAAAAGAAAAGAGCAAGCTATCACACGACATGTAAAAGGATAAAATGGAAGGTATTTCCAGGAACAAGGAAGATGTGGAGAAATGAGCTCTAGTTAATGACCTCAGTATCACAGAGTCACTATCTGAGGAAACCTGAACAGTTGCACTAACACTGAAAGTACTTAAAAAAAAAAAAAGGGAAGATTCCCCGTCCAAAGAAGATCCCCAAAAGAGGAAACAGATGAGAGATTTCAGATACTCTGAGAAATGCCAGTATTACTCGGCAAGTCATACCCTAACTGACACATCTCAGAGCTGGAAAAAACATCTTTGTGTTGTTGGGATAGGGAGGTTCTTTACGGTAAGAGTCCTGGGCTAGAGGTACATCACCCCCACACACCCAACTACATCGTTAAAAGAAACATATCCCCCCACCAGACACCTGTTTGCTCTTCAGGCATTCTCCATCAGCCCCAGGCTAAAGGACTGCAAAAATCAAATTAACTCTGAACAGGCTATGCAGTTTGTCAGCTTCGTTTTACCCACCAGTTCAATCCCTGTCCAGAAAAGCCCTCACAGGGCTGCCCACCATGGCATACACAGCCAGACTGTACATGCTCCATGAGTTCTGGTGATCTCTTCAGATTGGTGAGAGTGCCATGGCCTGCATTAGTGCAAGAGGGAGGGCAGACAGCCTCCTCCCATACAAGACTTTCTACAAAGAAGCCTTGATGGTAGCTATGGGCCCTCTGCTCTTGTTCAGCCTTACAACAGAGGCAGCCAAGTTGCCAAAGAACTACCTTTCCATGTTATCATGGCAAGGAAGGAAGTAACAATAAAGGAGATTGCATGGAGCTCTCTTACAGATGCAAGGTTTCAAAGAGGTTACAGAGAAATCTAAACTTGACAATTTATTAAAACAATGGGAAGGAAATCAGATGGTAGTACTGTTTTCATGACACAGTGGAAAGCTACAGTATGCAGCTGCAACTTAGCCAAGAACCCTTCCAGTTTGGGTGTTGCTAAGGCTTTTGAGAAGTCGGCTTCTTGTAAGGGTGAATATAAGCGGCTTCACATTCACTGTGCTCCTAGGAAGTCATCAGGGATGACAGGACAGTTCCTTCAGTGGAAGGAACATCTAGACTTCCTAGAAAAGCTTTAGAGGGGACCCTGGCATGGGTGACTAGAATGCTGCAATTTTTTTCATTTATTTCCATTCAAAATAATTTTAGAGGAATTGATCCAACTGATAAAAACTGACAAAACAGATGCTTTAGGACTTTGTTTTCACCTGTGTGCAATCATGTTTTAAACTATTTCTAGTGTTCTCTCCTACACACACTTAAAAAAACCTTAAAATTGGAAGACAATGACTACAAGAAAGAAATCAGGTTACAAGAAATCAGAAAAGGAACTACTTAAAGGAAAGAAGGCCTTAGGGTAAACATCTTCCTGAAACACTCACCACACACAACCCACACTGCTGCTGAATGGCAAGGCTTTTTTTATTTAGTAATAGCCTGGTTAGCAGGCTATGCACATGAAAATAAAATATACACTTTGCTGTTAAGCGTCACAAACTAGGTTTTCAAAACTGTTATATTTGTGTGGCTATTTTCATCCAGAACTCTATGCCCATTTAAAATGAAGTATTTGAAGCAAGGTGCAAGTACTACATTCTAGAGTAGGCAAAAATATTCTGTGCATAACAACAAATTAAGGTCCCTTCACCAGACAAAATGAACTGGCCACAGAAAGGCTTTCTCCTTTACTGCTCAGCACAGGAGTTGCCACTGAAATCCCCAGAACTATTGCTGAAGACTTGGGTACATCAAGAATTTAAGGTAAAGTCTAAGGTGTAGATAAACACGCTCTTACTAGTCTACCTAGATCAGATTAAAGGACGTATTTCCCCTCCACCAAGCCATCTCAGTGGGGACCTAAGCACTTCTGTTCCATCTCCACACTGTTGATTTATACCATCACTGAAGTTGGTTCAAACTAATACAGCTGAAGTGAGAATCAAAGAGACTAGAAACATTCAGAGAGTACATTATCATGGGATGGTAAAGTTTTACATTTCCCCAGATAGATCCATAACAACTTATTTGTCTATACTTGTCATTATCTAAGAATAATTCTGAAGACAATTCTTCTTTCCTCGTATGACAACTATACAAAGCCCAAATAAAGAAAATTAGATACTGTCAGCTTCTGCATGAAATATCTAGTAAGGAAACAACTTTCATTTGTATGGTAGTAAGAAAAGAATTGTACCTCCTTTTTGCTCTCCTTGTTTTGTTCAACTTCAATATCAATAGGGTTGTTTCCATTTGCTTCCTCCATTTCATCCTCACTGAAAGACAAAAGCAAACAGTACTGTATTAGTTTGAGAGACGCTCTTTTCCTATAAATAGTACACTATGAGAAATGCATGGATGCAATAGCAAGCCCAACAGCTTTCCTCAGTTTTATTCACAGGGTGTTTTTTTAGGGGGTTGAGGTGTGGGGTGTGTTTTGAGTTTTTTTGGTGTTTCAGAGTGGTGGCAGTTTTTTTGGTTTTTTGGTTTTTTTTTGGGGGGGGGGGCTTGCTTTAAGTCAAGAAATTCTTAATTATAAAGATACTAGGCACCACATCTTGCAAAGGAAGACTTGTTAGTAGTGTATTTAGGCAGAATACATCTGCTCAGATCAAGATACATGAAATTGATTACAGAAGTTGTCTTTTAAAGAACATGGGACACTTTATGTAAACCAAGATAGAAACAATTAATTACAGCAAATAGCTAAAACACATATTTCATACAACTCCTTAGCATTTCACAAAGACATGCATATGGGTGAATTCCCTCAATAACAAGCACAAAAATAACTGGATTTTTTATTTGGTTTTGGGGGGTTTTTTTGTTTGTTTGTTTTGTCTGGTGTTGTTGTGGGTTTTTTGTTTGGTTGGTTTTTTGTTTGTTTTGGGGTTTTTTTTTGGTTGTTGTTTTGGGGTTTTTTTTTTCAGTGACATTTCATTCTGCCCTGGAAAAGAAAAAGAGGTTATCAGTTGCAAAATAACAATAGCATGAAACTGGGGCCATATTGAGAGTGACCTTGGCACACCTGGGCAATCTGGCTTCATTGGCATTTTAATCAGATATTAAACAGAATATATTTCCACCATTTAGAATTTTTGTACTGTACACAACTAAAGTTAATTGCACCATTTGGGATGATGCCCAGAAACAGAAGAAATAAGCTGACCTAATCAAAGCTTTTTTTAAAAAACAAAACAAAAACAAACTTATTTTGTCATGTCAAACTTAATAGCCAGAGATGAGGACTTGGGCTGGTACAGGTGTGTCACAGTGCCTGTGCAGAGAAAGCCCAGCAGCAGCTGTGAGAGGCTGCTGGAGCCAGGCGGGTCGCACATGCACAGGAGCAGGGGACAGCAGGCATGATGGGTGCTGGTGAGGATGGCTGAGGGACAAGCACTCCCTCACGGCTCTCTCCCTGCCACACTGACATCCTGTGCAGTCAGTCTAAGAAAGAATGTCCTGCCAGGTGGCTTGAACTGGCATCCATCTCCACAATACCAGTCACTTCTACAAGCCATCCCCACTCTAAGCCACCTATCCGATTCACAAGGTATTTAGTTTGTGTAATCACAATTCTAGGGAATAAACACACAAGCACCCCCTCCCAGAGCACATGCTCAAAGCCCCTTGCATACAACAGCTACTGGAAGCCTGGTCCCAAATGCTCTGGGAGCTATTTTAGTAATGATCTGAGGGGTTGGGGAGTTTCCCTGCCTAGCCACAGAAGAGATACAGCAGTATTCAAATGAGATACCTCAGACTACCTCTCCTTGTAACTACATCTCCACAAGAGCTTCCCTGTCTTTTCACCTAGGTTCAGACTTCAGCCTTTCTGCAAAGGACAAACCCCCATGGGCTTTGCTGTGCTCATGTCATAGATTGCTCTTCTATTCCAGCAAGTTCCCTAGACATGAGCTAGATCAAAACCCACCCACTCATTTCTGCAGTTTTAGACACTGATCACTATTAACTGAAGAACATTTCTGAAGTTTTGCCAACACCCAATAGCACACTACAACCCTAAACTCATCCTGCTTTACTTGCATGCCCCTGCTGGGCTGCACTGACAAATCCTTCATGGGTGTAGGGGTTTGATAATCAAGGGGAAGAAGGGAAATCGAACATCAAGCTGATGGCCTGGTGCTTAGTCTGCTGCAGATGTAAACCAAATTACACATTTCCAATGCAGCTGCCTTCCTCAAAGGTTACAAAATTACAGCACATGGCAGCCTATACAGTTCTTTCCCAATCACCAGATGGTCTGAGGTGCTGCATTTCCCAGAAAACGAGTATAGGTACCAGAGATGCGTATTTCCAAATTGCAGTAATTTCATTTTTGAGCACAGAACAGAGAGGTAGTATTAAAAGTTCCTAAACCACATAGAACAAGACAAAAAAAAAAAACCAAAAAAACCCAAACACAAAACACAACACACTAAAAAAATATTCTCTGGAAGAGATTTTTTCCTTATCTCATGAATTAGTAGGGGGAAAAAAAAAAAGCAGTATGGACAGAAAAAAAAAATCAAAACAATCTCAGCAGAGAAGAGAAGAGAACAGAATGGAAAGAGATTCAGGTCAGAGAAAGCCAAACAAATACAAGACAAGTTGCCTGGTAGTATTCTCCCCGGCCCTGCCTGTTAAGCAAGCATTGCTGACCCAATGGAGAGATGGGAGAGGTTGAGTGAGTCACTGGTGTAGTTCAGTTCAACCCTGGAAACACATTTCTTCCCCTTTCCCCAAGCATAGGCTCACTCACATACTGGGGTCAGCAAACAGCTCCCCGGGAAGTGCTACAGCAGCAACTCTTTGAGGGAAATACTTTTGCAGAATTTTGCCCAATTACATTAGGAGTCTTCAAAACCAGGCACACCTGAAGTTTGGTCTGCAAAGACATTAACTGCATTTTAGAGCACATTGAGAAGGCACTTGTATCAAGCAGATGGAGTTGCTACTGTTCAGGGTTTGGTTTTTTTCCCCTCCCCACACACACACACCCCTGAGAGCACTGCATTTCTGAGGCCCAGTCAGCTCCAGAACCAGGCAAAGTCACCGAGTGGCAGTTAAGGGTAAAGTACAAACAAGGCCACTGGCTAACCTAACTTCACAGGCTTGTGTGGGTATCCAAGAAAGTGAATGTGCAAGCAAAGCTGCATAAGCAGGAGTCAAGTTCATCTGCTGAGGCTCAGTGGCTAGTGACCTCTGGAACACCATCACCCTCACCCAAATCCTAATGCACACAGCAGTCCTTGGGATACCTCTCCCAGGGAGCTCATCCTAAGTTCCCCAGTGCTATCCTCTTCTCAGTCGCTCAAAAACCACATCCTTAACTTCACCTTTCTCAGGGAATAGAGCTTGGCCTGACAGCCTTATACCAGTAACAGCTTTCTAAGCAAAAGCCAGGGAAAGGGACTGTGTGTGCATATGCACAGCCTGAAAGTGCTGCACTGGGGACTGCTCCCCGTGAGATGCACATTAGCACCCTGAGCATCACAGAGGAAATAAAGGCAGGTTTATAGCTATTTCATTACTTCCTTTTACAGTCCTGCTTATCATCTTTCCTGGTTCTGCTGACAACAGTGCCAATCAGCTTGTAAAATTTTAATTTCATTTTCTCCACCCTCAAACAGTGTCAGAGAAAAAGCTTCTAGAGTGATGGGACAGTGACCACTGCACTAGAGGACAATCAGGAACTGCAGTGTTGAAAAAGGGAGCATACCTTATTGCTGACAGATTCCTTCCGGCTTTAAGCAAAGCAAAACATGCACAGCAGGGAAAAGGAGTGGGTAAAGAAGGTGTGGCACCAGGAAACATTCTGGGGAAAATCCTACATCTAGTTTCTTACAAGCTAACAGGAATCTCCGAGATAGCCTAAAGAAATCAGTGTGAGTCAATGCGCAGCCTTTCTGCTTGCAAACCTACCTTTCCTCACGTTCCCTTTTTTGTTTACGAGCATGACGGTCCATCACGCTAGTTTTAGTCCTTGTCTTCTTCCAGGAGTAGTAAAATTTCACCAGGCTGGCTATTGATTTGTCAGGAAGCTGTAAATTAAACATGTATCCTTTTATATGTTTATATGTAAAGGATCCCCAGGAGTTCATATACAATCAGTCTGGTTTTGTCAAGGAACATCTACTCTCTCCACACTGGATTCTCTCAAAGGCTCAAGCAAGGCAATCCTGCAGCCTTACCAAAAATGATCTATGGGGAGTGTTTCAGGTTAGTGCCTACTACTTAGGACATCAATCTCTAAAGAGCATCTCAGCAAGCCTTCACTCACCAGCCAGGTAGCTGGTTCTCTTTATAACAAAGGAACATAGCAAGAGCAAATTCAAAATGGGGCCCTGAAACTGAAATAACAGTTTTAAAAGCCAACACAGGCATGTGTAAGCAACCGCAGGAACTGCTGAATTGCAGGCTACGTCCCAGGCATATCTTTGATGTTTGGTTAAAAAGGCTTATTCATACCACTCACATGATGAAGTCTATTCAAAGGTCTCAGTATAGATCTTTTCACTGTATGGTGAAGTGAGGATATAGGTAAACACAAGTCTCAGAATTTCTTGGGTTTTTTTGTTTTGGTTTGGGTTTTTTTTTTTGTCCTCTTACACTAATGTCCTTGTCCTAGTAGGTATGAAAAGTCTGCTGCCACTAAGTATAAAACTACATTAAGACTGATTCTCTGCTTCAGAGGTACTCTGCATGGATGTTCTTACACAGGACTTTTACAAGGTAAAAGTCCAGCCTTTCTTGCCCAACAAAACATGTTTTAAGCAAGCGTCTGATTCAGCTTGGAGGGCAGGACAGGTGGGGAGGAAACCAAAACTGTGAGAGCCAGATCTCTCTCATTCAGATACTGCAGTTTAAGTCTTCACTTGAGATAAGCCTGGTTCTCAGACTGCAGGTTGACTTTAGGTCCTAATAATGGATAACACCAGAAGTCCCATCCTGGCTCCCAGCTGCATAGAGGCATAAACCCATCTGCATTGGCAAAGCACAGGTGCTATGTCGAGGCTGTGTGGCCAACAGCCATGCAGCAGGCTGGTACACTGGCATTAAAGAGTTCCACAGAACAAACTCAGGGACAAAGCTGCTCATGACAAACATCCACTTGGCTACAGACACATGCTAAGAGTGCCAAAATAGCAGAACCAGCTCCATTAAATAATGTAACTCATACTTCATTTTCTGGCTTCAATGATTTTTTTCCCCCCCTGTTCCATACTGCACTGGTACTAACAGAGCAGCAGATAAAAACTAACAACTAACATGCTCCTGAGCCATTGATTCCTGTCCCCTGCTAAACACAAAGCTTCATGCCATTTAATTCCTTTCATGCAGTATGGCTTTTCTGGGAGCAACACTAAAAATATCATTACCTAGGGAACAGTGCATGAGCTTAGCATCCCTGTATTGAAATGCATTTCACTCAGGGACAGAGTCATGCTCCTGCACATAAACCAAACTGATGATTTCTTGCTTTAGCATTAACCAAGCAGCAGGACAGGCTTTATGTTCTCTTCACCACCCCCCACCTCCACCCCCCCCCCCCCCCGACATTCCCCCCCCCCCCCCCCCCCCCCCTCCAGACAAAAGGAAAAAAAAAAACAACTCATATTTTAACGGACCCACCACCGCCCCCACCC
>JANHGN010003111.1:34684-97075 GCA_024605025.1 Megaceryle maxima
TTGTCATAGAAGGAGATCAGGTTCATCAGGCAAGATCTGCCTTTCCTGAACCCATGCTGACTGGGCCTGATCTGCTGTCCTCTATATGGCTTGGAAGAGCACTCAATATGATCTGCTCCATGACCTTCCCTGGTACCGAGGTCAGACTAACAGGTCTGTAGTTACTTGGGTCCTCCTTTCTGCCTTTCTTGTAGATGGGCATCACATTTGCTAACCTCCAGTCCATTGGGACCTCCCCAGTTAGGCAGGACTTCATATAAATAATGGAAAGTGGCTTGGCAATCACATCCACCAGCTCATTCAGCACACTGGGGTGTAATCCATCCGGTCCCATAGATTTCTGTGCATCCAAGTGGCGTAGAAGGTCCCTGACCACCTCCTCTTTAATCACCTCATTCTGCTTTCCCTCCCTGTCTCCCAGCTTATGAAGCTGGATGTCCACGGGATAGCTTGTTCCATTGCTGAAGACTGAGGCAAAGTAGGTGTTAAGCACCTCAACCTTTTCCTCACCCTTTGTTACTAAATTTCCCTCTAAATCATTCCTGATTTTGCTGGAAAATTTGCTGGCTCTCTCAACTTCAGTGCTCTTGTTGCTGCCTTTTGAGCATGAGCATCAACTACTGGAAATCTGACTCAAAGATGACAGCAGAATAATTTTAATAAAAACCTTGCACATCAAAATCACTGGTTTCTGTGCTCAGGGCCTTTACCTCGATAATTTCATAAATTTTCAAGTTTTCATAGAATCTCATCGCAGAGACAGCACATAATTTGCCAATATGGTAAAAGTCATGAGATTCCTCACCTTCCCTTTCCAGGCAAATATTAGAGTATATGGAAACCCCACAGAATTCACAAGAGCTCCCCAGGTCTACTCCTCTCCCCAGAAGTGCTGAATGCTAGTTAACACTGTGAAGAAGATTAGTACACAGTCCTACACCACATGGAGTAAAGGAGAGGTCTGCTCCTCAGACCAGGATTCCATGCCTAGGCTAAAGGCACTGGCTAACCTCAGGGGCATCTGGAGAACCCATCCATTGCTACCACACAGACATGTGAAGTGCTCATCTATGAAATGCACAATGATTTGCAGCACAGTTCTAAGGTAAATAACCATGGATATCTGTTTGCCTCAGAAAAGCACATAATGGTTCAATAGCTCATTAATAACTGCCCAATACATCCACGCAGCAGAGATGGGGCAGTCAACTGGAAACTGCAATGCATTTGGGCAGCTGTCAAGACAAGATAAGCTTTTCAACGTTGTGTAGGGGAACTGAAAATGTTCATGCAGTTGCCATAGGAAGCATAATACTCATGGTCAAACTCCACTAGAAATTATAACGGGTTATTTTTTTTCTTCTTCTTTTGACTCTTTATGTAAAACTAAGGATGACTACATATCTCCAGAGCACAGGTTACTATTAGGAACAGTCAGTTCTGGGAGAAGTTAGGAAAACAGAAAACACCAAGAGTACAGAAGGGAAGAAGCAGCATTAGACAGTCACTTTAAGGCATGTCTTAACACCTGCTGAAAAATATTTTAAAATGAATATTCCAAGGGTTGTTACCTGTTCCATATTGTATCCATGCTTCTCTTTAGCAATGGCAATATATTCGTCCACTGAAAAACAAAGAGAAGGCATAAGAGCATTTCATATAATGATCTCATCTCCTCTTCCCTTCCCCTTTCCAGTCTAAAACCCAGTCCTGCAGCTCTGACTTCAGTCATGGTCCTCTACAGAGAGCTCTGGCTGCTGTTTCCAACAGTTCAGGAAAGGAAGGAAACAAAAGAAAAACAACAGTCATCTGACGAACTACAACATATTTTCCTTAACAACCTAAATGATGCATGTTATTCAATCCAGTTCCACTACTTCTGAAACACGGCATGTATTTTAGAACTTGTTCGCCAAGGCTAGAAACATGTCTGTCTTGGCTAATTATTTTATTTTTTAACAAATTTTTGGTCAGTTGGTTTTACACACATCACAGAATGGTAGGGTTGGAAGGGACCTCTGGAGTTCTTCTAGTCCAACCTCCCTGCCAAAGCAGGTACACCTAAGGCAGGTTGCAAGGTTGCACAGGAATTCATCCAGGCAAATATCCCCCAAAGCAAGTGTTTTCTTAAGAACAAAAATCCCCAGACACAGTCCATGCCTTTCAGTACTGCCAGACTCCTAGGGCTGGATATCAACCGCTGCAGATATCTTGGCAAATTTTTCAGCACTTACACCTCAGCAATTTTCATCTTGTACCAAACTTCACCTCTATGCATTAGTAGACCCGCAGAAGCTTTTAACCTTTACAATGTGAAGATGCCCTGAGGAGTTATATTTTGTACAGATGGGACTAAAACCAAAACATCTTTCGGTATGAATAACTGAGCTTACATTATATGCAACAGCACCCATCTGAGAGGGCTGGATTAAAGTCAGTACCAGTGGTGGCATTCTGAAGTCTATGCCCGGTTGCTATTAAGTGCACTGTAACGGTAACAACACCCTTGGAAAAAAATACAAGCTATAAGGTGATGCTCCCACTTCACCTAATAGAGCATAAGATGCTGGAAGCACTTGTTGTCTATAGGATCCCAAATGTGCAAGTACCCTGAAAGACTTAGAACTGGTACACACAGACAGAATTCTCATTCTTCTACAAATTTTGTACTTCGGGACAAGTCACTTAGCAACGCACTCAAAAATCATTCCCCCTTCGTCCTCTGCAGATATCCAAGGAGGAATGCAAGCAAATTCCTGTGCTGAGCACCCAGCTCCTGGAGAGCATGCGCAGCACCTCCGGAAGGAAATGGTTCTGTGTGCGCTGCAGCTAAGGAAGCCACATTTCCCACAGTTTGGGCCTCACAATTAACTTCAGCTCTCTTAATGCGCTTCTCGTGGTTTCTGCCTTTTGAGAACTCTCACATGGAGCCTCCAGTGTCTAATAGCATGGCATTTCTTTCAAGCTGGGATGCTCCTCAGTTCTTCCATCAGCTAGGGAGCTTCAAACCAGGCAATGCATTCAAAACGTACTGGGAGAACAAAGAGCATAAATCAGAAAATGCACAGCAGAAAAGCACCAGCCTCTTTTTTTCAACTTGTCCTGAAAGCAAAGAAATTAAATCTGGGTACTTGAAGTAGACATCTTATCTTACCAGGTGGTATGATGTGCTATCAATGCCAGCTTCTCATTTGGCAAGGAGATGCTCTAGTTAATTTTCACAAAAAGGTGTTGCAAAAGAGGGCTTTAAGTGCCATGGGAAAGTCCATAAAAGTATTAATAGAGCCACATGTTGAGGCAGGAGAAGAGGCTGCAGTAAATACAGGCACAATTCCATGTGAGCAAGGACACCCCATGAGGTTCTTGCTCTTCCAAGCTCCCGCCTGCATGGAATGGGGTCTCCCAAGGGGCTGATGAAACTGTTGGGACTCTGTCCAAAGGGCTAATAAAACTTTTACTGAATATATCCAGAACAAAGGTGTAGCCACAACCATTCAATTGTACCCCTGCAGCACAAATGCATCTGCCTATCCAAGTCAACAGGTTGTTGTCTATGTTGAACAGGGCTGAAAACCATCCCTTCTTGCAAACCTCTTCTTGCACAAGGCAAACATAATGAAATAGTCACACACACAGTGGAGGTGATGGGGACATTGAGAGAAATCTCTTATGCTGAAATTGCTGCACAGCCTAATAGAATATCTGGAGGATTACCAAAACATAGGAACTCTGAAAAATCAGCTTTGCTATGGGGGGGGTGGGGTGGGGGTGTGTAAATCAAAACAATGAAAAACAAACAGCTTGCAAAACCACACCCTAAAGGGAGAATATCATCCAGGAGGACCACACAGGGGAAATGGGGACAGAGAAGGAAACTGCCTCTTCTCTACCTACCATCCTTTTACTCCACACACCAAACAGGGCAGGGAACATCAGTAGGATGTGGGCAGCACAGGAATTTCAGATGCTCCCAGACTTTATAACCACACCAAAAACAAATGCTGCCAGGAAACCCTAAATGCAGCATTTCCCTGTACTTCAGCTAAATGCTCTTGGCTTCCTTAGGACAGGTACTGCACATGCAGCATTATATATTTTGTCTAAGGGGGAGGTGAAGGAAGGGGGAGGGAAAGGAGTTGAATTCTCTGAAGTCCAAGGCTGAATTAAGCTCTTGAATGCTAAGTACTGCTGCATTAACTAGCTCGCTTTCACTGTGGAAAGATCTACAGTTCCTGATTCGAGTTCACCATCTTATACTTTAAAATATACAGAGAAGAGATGAGGTCGTTCTCCCAACATATTACATTTCTTATGGTAGATACTGTAAGCAATGAAACTTGCTTGGTCATCTCCCCCACCCCTCATTCCCCCCCAAAAGGGGGGCAGGGATCACTACAGAATATTCTCTCCTAATGAAGGAAGAGAATTAGTAAGGTCCCCACATACCAACAGGATTTCTCTTAAATCAAATCAACATGCCACCAAGCTGAACATTATCCTATAAATGCTTGGATACAATGAAAATAGGCAAGATGCTTTTCTTGTCATGGTGGGGTCTGTAACACCTCAGCATCACACCTCATTGTTAACAGTGGAAGACAAGGGAAGAATAAATAAGAGAGGCAGTAAGGTGGTAAACCACCCATGAGCACACAGCAATGCTCCTGCTGCACACAAGTGTTTGTGGATGAAGGAAGGACAAGGAGTACACCATCGTACTCTACTCTTGGCTTGTTCTCTGTCTGCTTGCTGACAATCTAGCCCATTATACTTGTCATTTCTTGGCTAATTGCGGGCTCACTCGCTCTGATGCTTGCACCATCAGAGAGGTATGGCAGTGCCATCAGCAATCCCTCAGATTGCTCTTTACCATCCCCCTCTACATGAAGTGAGCAAGAAAGAGCACAGCACCAGCTGAGTCACAGGATCCCTTTAGTTTCCCATACCAGTAGAGACTGGAATTGCCACAAGCTTAATGTTTCACATGCCACACCAGATAAAATAAGTGCCTTCTTCCATCTCTGCTTTCCACATATACCTCTAGCAAGCCCAGGGAAGCGGGCACATGAAATTCTGCTCCACTGCATTTCAGTGGCATTCAGTCACACTCAGCATGTAACCCAGCAATGTGTTCAGACATCAGAGTTCAGAGCCAGAGGAGCCTGGGGCAGAGCCCTGCTTACACCAGAAGAGACAGTTTACCAGCATGGCTCCTTAGCCGCTTTCCAGAATAGAATAAGCAAAAGCAGCAAAGCCATCTCATTCCATTTCCCCCAGCATAAACTACACTACCACGTACTCCTCCTTTCTACTACCAGCATAACTTTTCCCCAGACACAGCAGGCAAGAGCATCCTCCCCTCTCAATCAACTCATTTCTCTATGCCACAAAGATATTTTGGCACAGACCAGGCCAAAAAGACAATACTCGAGCAGAGACGGTCGTGTGTCATGGGAGATGCATTGCTCCTGTGAAGGCTCCTGTTGCCACTAGAAACCAGAGGAGGGGAGGGACTGAAAACATAATCATAAACTGGTATTTCTTTACCTACTTGGCTATATTTCTTCTCTCACGTGTATTTTAGCTGTATGGATGTGAGTAGGACCCCACTGTCTGCCCCAAACCCAAAATAGAGTACTGGCCCAAAGAGCCCCTTCCTACAGCCAGTCATGCTCAGGAAGGCAGAGTAGCATAGAAGGCAGGGACACAAAGGGAACAAAGCCCCACGTACACATCGCCACCATCAAAGAGAACAGTGTTCAGAGACGCTGTCACCCCTCCCTAATACAAGAAGGGAGGTCTACAATGAAATGACCAAAGGACCCCCAGATGTAGCACTAACACAGACAAAGAGACAAAGAAAATGGAAGTAAGTGGGAAAGGAAGCAGAGAAAGATACTTCCCCCCACCATCAAGAGGAGAATTTGACCAACATGGTGCTGCGAACCCCCTGAATTGTGTGGTCATCTTTCTTTCTCATACATAATTTTTTTTTCTGCTAACTATCTTCCTGCAAGAATTCCTCACTAGAGGCAATAGAAAGGGGACCCTCTTGGATGACAGTGGGAAGGAGAGATAAGAGCAAACAACTGCATTGCTGATTTTCAGTCCCGCATCTTAGAACAGTAAATTGAGAGACATAAACAGAAGCATTAATTTCAGGGGGGTAGAACTCTGAAAAGATAAATGTCTGAAAGCAGTAACTCCCCTTCATCACCATTCTATCAGATTAAACAATCTCTCCTGGTAGTTCCTTTGGGAGAA
Organism: Megaceryle maxima; assembly: GCA_024605025.1. Lineage (NCBI taxonomy): Eukaryota > Metazoa > Chordata > Aves > Coraciiformes > Cerylidae > Megaceryle > Megaceryle maxima. The sequence goes on from JANHGN010003111.1 coordinate 40,949, forward strand.
TTTCTCCCCCCATCCAAATTGCCTCTTAATGACCCCACAAGCATCACATCATGTTCAGGGGACTCAGTGACCCCAAGGAGGGTTTGCAGCAGAAGTGAGTGTGCTAAAGCCTATAGAAAGCAATAGGAATGCAGAGATAGAGCTGTTGCTGCAACCTCAGTTCACCCCTATTACTGGGGTACTGCAGGAGCTCTGAACACTTTGCATATTACGTGATGCAATACCCTGACAGAACAGGGTGAAATGAGGACAAAAGTAGCAGCCTTCACAGCCTCAGTAATGTGTTTCACAGGGTTTGATCAATGCTTGAACCTGTGAAGAATACTGGATGCTGCTGTATATCTCCCCCTCCCCTCTATCTCCCTTGAGAACAAAAAAAAAAAAGTCAAGACCCAGAACAAATCAATATTATATAAAGAAAATAAGGAGCATGGATTAGACACATACATGTGAAATTCTTCCAAGTTTCAAAACATTATTACGATGGTACACAAACAACTAAGCACAGTTTTTGCCTTGGCTGTAAAAATGAGCAGCTGCATTGCTGTCCCAGCACCCTCATGTCACTGGTGGAACAATCCTGCCACCTCGTGGTCCCAGCACAGGAGAGGAAGCTGCAAAAAGCGCAAGAGTTTAGACAAGTGTCTCACTAAAGCCAGCTGCAACAAGAGGCGGGGGGAAGCAGGAAGAGATCAAAGCAATGTCACTTCATCACTTTTTCTGGGCAGAATCATTTCAAAGAAAATAAATCCCACCTACTTAAAAAGGGTCTTCTGCTTTGGAAAAGCTATTTCCTCTTCTTGGTAAGATGTGATGTGTGTCAAAGGCAGGGGACAGATGTGTGTCAAAGGACAAGTGGAGAGCCAAAGCAGAGCCTTATTTTGTACCCCATGCTTCATATAGCCTTCTTTAACACTGTTTCTAGGAAGAGAGTGTGCTAGATACACAGGCATAAGGGCTACTTAAAAAGTCACTTCATGCAACTGAAGGCATGAGACAACTGAGGCATCAACTCCACTGCACCTGCAGCAGGTGAGGGAAAAGTCTGGCTGAAACTGCAAGGCAAAGGGAAACCAACCTTACCTGGAAATTCTTACCTGAATAGGAGCAAGAGAAAACACCCTGCAGCAAGACAGGGGACCTTGAGTCACAGGGCTCCCCAGTATATCTCAACCTCCCAGTCATAAATCATCTCTTGTCCATGTGCCCAGAACTGTGCCATTGCACTACAAGTCTCTTTGAGACTGGGGTCAAGTTCTACACACCCAGCCTCCAATCACCTCAACTCTTCCCACCTGAGATCACAAACATTTGCCTGGACCCCCTGGGAACTGAACTGTTCCACCTGAAAAGCCATCACCTTTCACCTGCTGCATTAGCTCCCTCAACCAAGCAGCAGTGAGGCTCAGTGGTGGTGGTTGAAAATATGGAGGGATGCTCTCTTCTACCAGAAGGGGCAGTCCCAGAACCTCCTATGGCTGCCCTCTTGTCTTACACTATCTCTAGAGCCACTCTCAGGAGTTAGCAGCTGGCCACCAAAGCAGCATGATATTTATAAATGTTTTACACTTCTTATATGGTTGCATACCCTGCTTTGATGGGAGGTTACACAAGCCTGGGAAGAGATGAGCCCTCCTGGTTCCAGCAAGGAACAAGACTGGCTCAGCCAAAGATGCTGCTCCCTGGGGCAGGAATAGGCATGGCTATGTAAACCAGCACTGGTGAGGAAAGAATTACTCCTGGAATCACACCTGGAGACTGGAAACTGCAGCCTCAGAGTATAAAACAAGGAATAAAATGGAGTGCCCTACTGCTCGGAGATTTACCCTTTTAAACACCCCAATACCTGACAAAAGCTTCCTTTTTCACACAAACACAACCAGTCCCCCCACCCAAGCAGGGCACACTAATACGCTAGAAATTTTTTCCATTTAGCACCTTTTTTTTTTAAATATTTTTAATACTGCTCTTTGTATGGCCTTCATTGAAGGGCGAGTCCAAAGTTGAAACTGCAGTGATGGGTAAAGACCTGACTCATGTGCCTTTAAGTTTTGCTATACCAGCAAGAAGGCTGTACTGCAGACATAGGTGTCCTAACAAATCCAGCAGTATTTGTAACTTGCCAAAACTATTTTAAACTGTTTACCTGGGAAGGCCTTTTGCTAGTAGGCATGTGTTACTTTTAAAGCTTTTACCAGCATACGCTCATTCCTAAAGTTGCACCTTCAGCTCACACCATCACATCAAGAAAAGACTTGCCACTCTTTATGTGTATGGGACAGTGTATTAATGAGGATTACCATAAGGAAAGCCAGCTGGATGATGCTCCCTGATGCTGCTGCTCTCCTCCCTCAGAGGGGCCATGTGGATGCCCACAGTAAGGACATCTGTGGAGGACCCTCTGTGAAGAAAGACTGTTTCTCATCTGTCTATCACATTTAACCATCAGCCAGAAATTTGCCGTGTCATAGCACTAAACAGCACTTTACTGGAGGAATGGCACAGGTTTCAGTGTCTACAGAGGCCTGGGTACCATAAGCCCAGAGGGCTGCATATGTACCACAGAAGAGAAGACAACAAGGGAGATCTGCCAGGACAGTAGCAAAGAAGGAACTCTACCTTTTGGACCTACACAGATTAGGCAGAGCCTTATCAGACCACCTGGGGACCTAATCTGTGACCATACAGGATCTGAGCATGGCTATCATTCAGCAGTGCAACCCTCACCCTAAATCAGACACAGGCACCAGACTGTATTATAAATGCAATTAGCCAGAGCACTTGATACTGGGTGTGGAGCCCATACAAGAACATAAAACCAGCACACATTAGCTTCTGGAAGGGAGGGAATACTCATTCCCATGGATGACCTTCCAAGACACAGGCAGGAAGTTACAGCCAGGATAAATGCAGAGAGCACACACCCGAACAGAGTGAGTTTATAGCAGAATGGCCCTTTGCATTATTCAGCACAGTGCTCTCAATTCAGTCTGAGGAGCCCTAAAGCCAGATTTATTCTGCTGTCAAACCATGGCTTGAGTTAACTCTACTGGGAGGTTATAACCTTAGATTATACACTTAACTACAGGCAGCAACATGCACAAACAATGCAAGTAGCACCATTATCAATACTATTGTGACAAGGGGTAGAATTACTCAAATTTTGATTAGATGGTTCAATGCAGGAGATGGTAACTTGGATTAGAAGAAATCTCCCTTGTGCGGATTTTCTTATGGAAATTATTGGTTTTTGGCATTTCCTGAGAATGCCTGACCCAGTGCATCCTTTCCAAAAGTCAAATTCACTAATCCACAGAAATACAGTTTGACACACACTTATGACAGAGAGACTCCTGCAGCCTGATACAGCTTTCATACTCTACCTAGGAACAAGCTCAGCTTCTTCATCCACGTCATGCTATACATGCCAGAATTCATGGTCTGAAGAATAGTCTGCACAGGCTAGCGCAAAGCTTGGTCGAGCAACCTGCTATCAACCAGTTTCAGAAGCCACCAAGGAATACCCAGACTCAAAGCCCTCTAGAGAAATGAAACCTTCCACAAGGTACATTTTCAACCCTCCAAAAGATTCTGAAAGCTCCTGTCTCTTAGAAGAACTGTTACATTTCCTGTTATAGTAGGAATGCAAACTAATAAAACCACTGTATCATATTCAGTCTTCCTAAACAACATGGGTAACTCCCCCACAGCACAGGGTCTTGGTGCAGGATGAGGGGTGTGCAGGAACAGTATAGCCTTCAGGTTAAATTACAGCTCATTATTATTGATACCAATAATAAAGCCTGTGAGCAAAGAGAAGCAGCCATGCTGATTACCTTTATAATGGATACAAAAAGCAAAAGAAATTATCAATTTGTCCCTCTAGCTACCTCCTTGAAGGAGGTCACTTGGGCAAGCCAGCAGGCAGTGAAAGGAAGGGGTAAGGTGGAGTCACATAGAGGAGATGCCCTCAGCAAATGCTCAAGAGCCAAGACCATATGGAGGGGAGAGCCTCCAGCTGTAATTGCCCACATCTGACTTTTCAGCAACTGGAAAAGGAGAAGCCTGTAATGCTGAATGGCAAGTGATCAGGTCACAAAAGCACTAAACTATTTCAGTTATTTTTTTTTCAGCCAGTGTCCTCACTTCCAAACCCAGCTATATGAGTAACACGACAGTCTCAGCAACCCAGACAGCCTTAGTGAACAAGCTGCACGAAATCTGCTTCCAGCAAAATTACATCTAGAATGACAGGGACCAAGTGAAAGCAGCCTGATGTTCAAGGGGAACTAATACTTCAGTTGTATTTTTGAGTATTGCTGAGATGCTTTGGTTCCTTCTACATCTACAGTTACTGACCTATTTTCAGATGTTTGGGGCTGGCCCCTTCTAAGAAGGCAAAGGCCTGCCCAGAACTCCACCCACTGTACTACTGCACCGGGGTGCTAAGAATGAAAACATCAGGCCTCAAACTCGCTTTAGAAGACTCCATTTTCTTCACTTTGACATCAGCAGTGTGTGAGCAAGTTAGCAGGAAGCAGAACAACGGAGATGAGGCAAACACTTCCCATGCATTAAGTGCTGCACAACCTACAGAGCACAGCTTATCTTGAGAGGGGTTGTGGCTCTGCCCCGCACCCGTCTGCTCCATCCTCCTCCTGAAAGTTCCTATTCCTGATTCCTGCAAGAACAGTTTGGCTGCTTGATAAGCAGCTGCTTAATCACTTAAGGCAGGCCATGAACTAAGGAAACAAACAAGAGCCTACTAGAGGTTAAGGTGCAGTGGCTCAAGAAATTTCTGCTACCTTACCCCACATGACATGAGAACCTGAGCAATAAACAGAGGTTTGGGTGGAAAGACCTTTCTCCACCAGAAATCAGAAGCTATCTGCGGACAAACTTATATGGATTGCCCTACTGTAGTCAGGCCAGCCTTCAGAAGACACTAACAATGCATCCATTCTTGTACCTGTTTACTTCCTACAGGTCTGAAACCAAGAAGGTGCAAAGAAATATTTTTGACCCCTCCGAGAAGTCCATGCAGAAAGACAGCAAACTTAGCCAGAGTATTAGTGTTGACAGGTATTAAGGCACTCACATAAAATTAAGTCCTTTTAGAAAAAAAAAAGTCAAGTTACAGATTGACAGAACACACGCTGAACCATGAATTACATACAGGCCCTCAGCCTTCAATGGTGATCCAAAGAAACAGAGCAGAAAAGCCTGTGACAAACCAATATCACTAAGTAGATTCTAGAATATCAGTGGTATGTGGTTATGGCTTTTAGCCAGAAATAAGAAGCCCAGTCCCTACTGAGAAGTTATGTATTACTACTAATCCTCGCGGTGCTAGGAAATTCACTACTACCCTATCATAATATAAAGGTGCATGAGAAGTGCATGATCAGGAAAGTAATGTAATGTGGAGTGCAAAAATAAGAGTACAGGAAAAATAACCAGTGGGAGTGGTTCCTAATTAGAGCAAAAAAAATGCCACAGTAAACATATTATGGTGAGAGAAGCTCTGACACATGCCCTTGAGAAAGCCTAGCTGCTTGGCCTCCTGCACCAGCACCTCTCTAAAGGTCACACTCAGCAACAGATGAACTCATCACAGAAGGCTGCTATGGCCATGACCTCCTCAAGCATTCCTCAGTGGAGGGCATACCCTACAAGAACAACTCCCTGCCTGCACACAGCTCCCATCACTTCCCTATAAACATGCACTCACTGGTGTATCTGTGGACTAAACTTGCTCTAAGGAAAAAAAAAAAAAAAAATTAGAGTTATGCTCCAGTTCCTTGATACTTCTTTCCCTCACAGCTACAGTGACAAGAAGTCAGGAAACAAGACCTAGTCCTCTGAAACGCTCCCAGCCTGCTGTTCCTAGCAAGACCGCAGCACACAGCTCCATTCCAGGGCTGGGTCCAAGCAGTGCAAAGTAGCTACAGCCTGCTAGTTCTTGTCATACTGGTCCTACAACTCACACAGCACTTATCAGCCTGGCTAAGACTGCTCCCAAAGACATTTCAGATCAAGGCTTGCTGCCAAGGTAACTCTTAACACAGCTATCATCACTCCATTACATCCACGTCATCTTGTGTCTAAACTTCTCCTCAGGAAAAAGCTTCTTCCTAGCGCCAGCACTCGTTCAATCTCGGCAGCAGCAACAGTAGTGGCAGTTGGCATTTTCGAACTGGGTCATCTCGACGCGTTCAGAGGCCTGTTTCACACTGCAGTATAAAGGAGGAACAAACAGGTGGCAGGAGAGAACAAGGCACATGAAGAAACTGGTGACTGCCACCACCCCCCCCACCCCCGCTTGCCAGCACAGCAGCAAAAATTCCTCCAGGATAACACATCCACCTCAGATAAGAGATCCTTTCCCTGGATAGTCTCCAATACATTCCCTCCTTCAGTTTTTTACTATAGATTTTTTTTTTTTAAATAGACAAACCAAACCAACCAAACAAACAAAAAAAACCACCACCAAAGGAAAAAACCACATACAAAAAACCCACACACACAATCCACTCGCTGTACCTTGGGTGAAATCCATCCCAAACACACACCCTAGACCTTTCAAACCAGTTTTTTCCTGGCCTCAATACAAACCACTGCTGCGAAAGGGTCAAAATCTCATCTTAATTTAAATATGCATTCAGGATGCACAAATATCAACCTGCAGCAATAGCAATGAAAGAGCTGCTCTGATATTTCCACACAGCATTGCAACAGCAACTAGAACAGCAGATGACAAACAAAGGGCAAACTGCAGCTAAGTTTCAGGCAACTCAGACATTTCTGGGATACACCCATAGCCTTTGAAGCCTGGCATCATCTTTTTGCCGTTTGCAACATTGCTACTATAGGCACTGAAAGTTGCCTCACCTAAAATGAAAAACTGTATCCTTTCACCTTCCCCTTTTGCGCTTTCTCTGAAGAGCAGCAACTGCAGCTGCTGGAAGAAGTGGTCATGACTGTATTATTTCTACAGCTAAACTCAAGAACAATCTTAAATTAAATGCCAGTTCTCTCATTTCTGAATTCAGAGTTGAATTCTTCAGCTACTGCATTTGCATCCACGCTCACAGCTGCCAGGTTCACTGCCTAATACGAAATTTGGATTAGGGATAAACACAAACCCAATTCTGCTTTTCTATTAATCCTTTTTGCTGTCACTGGAACAGCCAAACTGGTTTTTCTAGGGAATAAGCACATATCAACAGCAAGATCATCATTTGGGTTTGGTTTTTGTCTTCCCTTGAGTAACAAAAACTAAGCACCTTGCTCCAGGTGACAGTTATAACCCCTGAAGTCCACCTCTAAAGAGGACTGGAAATCTTGGCTCAATCTAGCAGGTATTTTTTAAAGCTAACACTTCTACTACAAAAAAACAGACAAACAAACAAAAAACAAACAGCCACACCAACAAAAAAAACCAAACCCTCAGATGCAAATAAGCAGAAGCCGCCCAAGCAAGAAAAGCCCAATACATCTGTATACACTCCTCCTTTCAAAACTTCCCATAGCACTTAGTCACAAAAAAAAAAAAGTATAAGCTCAGCAAAGAGTTCAGAAATACTTTTTCCTCTCTGGTGGCAAAGCCTAAGCAGTTCCCACTCTCCCATCCTTGGCCAAGGTGTCTTCATTCTCACTGAGCATCAGTGCAACCTTTCGTGGTCACAGAAACTCTAGGGCTTTAAGGGGAGAGGGGACCAAAAATTCCAACTGTTCCAAGGATCCAGTTTGTAGCATGATAAAGAGGAGAGACCTAAAAACCAGCTTTGCTGCTGCTGAATATATACTCAACCACATACTCCCTGAAGTTCAAGGAGAATTTATTGCAGCCTTTCAATACTTAAAGGGGGCCGTTATGAAAGATGATGGGTGTCTTTTTAGCAGGGCCTATTGCAACAGGACAACAGGTAGTTATTTGAATCTACCTTCTTTTAGTTGAAAACTAGATACAAGGAAGAATTTTTTTTACAATGAGGATGGTGAGACACTGGAACAGGTTGCCCAGAGAGGTGGTAGACGTCCCATTCTTAGAAACATTCAACGTTAGGTTGAATGGGGCTCTGAGCAACCTGATCCAGCTGAAGATGTCCTTACTCACTGCAGAGGGGTTCTACGATTCTATGATACATCCTATTTGATACTGCTTCTCACAGCACTCCCCTAGAGAAACTGGCTGCCAATAGCTTGGATGGGCACACACTTCACTAGATAAAAAAACCTGGCTGGATGACCAGACCCAAAGAGCTGTGGTAAATGGAGTTAAATCAGTCACAAGTGGTGTTCCCCAGGACTTAGTATTGGGGCCTGTTCTCTTTAGCAACAATCTGGATGAAGGGATTGAGGGCATCCTCAATAATTTTGCACGACACCGAGTTATATGGAAGTGTTGATGTGCTTGAAGGTAGGGAGGCTCTGCAGAGAGATCTCGACAGGCTGGATCCAATTGGACTAAGGCCAATGGGATGAAGTTCAACAAGGCCAAACGCCAAATCCTGCACACTTGAGTCAACACAACCCCAGGCAATGCTAGAGGCTTGGGGAAGAGTGGCTGAAAGCTCCCAGTGGAAAAGGACCTGAGGGTGTTGGTCAACAGTCAGCTGAATACAAGCCAGCAGTGTGCCTAGGTGGCCAAGAAGGCCAATACCATCCTGACTTCTTCAGGATATATCAGGAATAGTGTGGCCAGCAGGACTAGGGAAATGATTGTCCCCCTGTACTCCCCACTGGTGAGGCTGCACCTTGAACACTGCATTCAATTTTGGGCCCCTCAATAAAGGGGGGCATTGAGGTGCTGGAGTACATCTAAAGAGCAGCAATAAAGCTCAAGAAGGGTCTAGACAACAAGCCTTACAAGGAACATCTAAGGGAACTGGGGTTGTTTAGTCTTGAGAAAAGGAAGCTGAAGAGAGACTGTATCCCTTCTCTACAGCTACCTGAAAGGAGGCTGTAGCAAGGTGGGAGTCAGTCTGTTCTGTAGCAAGCGATAGGACAAGAGGAAACAGCCTCAAATTGCACCAGGGGAGGTTTGGGTTGGGTATTAGGAAAAATTTATTCACAGAAAGGGTTGTCAAGCACTGGAACAGGCTGCCCAGGGAAGTGGTGGAGTCACCATCCCTGGAGGCATTTAAAAGACATGTAGATGTGGTGCTTAGCAACATGGTTAAGTGGTGACCTGGCAGCGGCACTGAGTCTTGAAGGTCTCTCCCAGCAGGGATGACTCTGGGCCTCCCCCCGTGGGGGTGGCTGGGGGGGGGGGGGGGGGGGGGTGCCTGTGTGCCGGGGAGGGAGTAGCTCTTAAGCACCTCTGAAGCATTAATTCCTCCCATTTTAAACACATCCTGTTAAATATGGACTCCGTTTTCTAAAAGGGAGATTCTAGACTTTCCCCAGTCTACTGCCTCCCATTTGTAGTTTTACACTCATTTATTTATTGCTAGGGCACCCTACACCCCAAGGAAAAGAAGAACTGATGACAACAGTTGATGGAGTCTTATGTCCACAGAATACAAGTCAAAATCAGCAAGCTGCGGGAGAAAGGATATGTCCAAGCAGAATTCCTTCTCAAAACAGTTATGGCTCAGATACACACTGAAAACAGACTTGTCACACAAAGCATGATCAGACACACTCTTACAACCTGAGCAGACAAACATTTTCCCATCCTCTACTCTAGTGGTCTTTTTAAGTTAGAAAATTCAGACAAAGGTGATTCCCAAGCTTGTTTACTATCCCCTTCAAAAGAAAAACTGAAAAATAATCATAGCCTGTTCTATGCAAAGATTACCCCTTGAACCTCGTCTGGAGACAGCCTCTGGCCACTTAAACCACAACCTGCCCTCAGAAATTTGGGGATTCACCTCACAACAGAGAACAGCTACCAAGAGTCACATCCAAAGAAGGCTGTTGACACACTAATGACCAGGACACACTTACAGACTTGGTTGGGACATAGGCTTTTGACATCCTGAATGCCAACTCCTAGCTTAGGGTGGAGCACCACCGCTCCCCACTCCCAAACCGTTACCCAGCCTGTGTCAGTTAACTAAACCTTGCCCACCCAGACACCACAGGGTTAATATCCTTAGTAACCATAGCAACCAGCACTTCTCTTCATCAAAGCCTCAGCTGGCATATTGCTGCCTTCCCAGCATCAGGCTTTGTGGCACATTTAGGGACCCCTTCCCCTCAGCCATGGGGTTTGGCCAAGCACATCATGAGGATGTTGGAGCACTCACTGCTTCACCCAGTTCTGGCATTCCTCTGTCCCCATGTCCCCTGGGCACTTTACCTCCCCTCTATAGGGGAACGAAGGCTCCCTAAATTTCCTCCAATTACACCAAGGCAGGTATAATGTAAAGCAACCTTCAAGGAAGAGATGCCATGGGTTGAGGGAGGGACTGGTGACCATCCAAAGTTGACATGCCAGTCAACCATCAGGTCAAATAGAAGCAGCAGTGCAAAACCAGTGGACCCAGCTGCCATCCATGACCTCCCATCCCATGAGTTTTAAGAGCAGTGTTTGCCTCTTCAGTGACACCCCACAAACTACAAATCCACTGGAGACACCCACCAAGACATTGGTGAGAAACCAAAACACCCATCTAGGGGCACGTGTATTTTATCAGAAAAAGCAGAAAAATTGCTTTTAAAAATCAAGCTTATCACTTGCAAAACAATACATCTTTTTCCTCTCGTAGTTCACCTTTGAGTGTTCTGCATAAAAAGCAATCATCGCATCCTATCCTCTTGGTCTGGTTTCCATCCTTTGCTCCTGGGCAGCTGCAGCATGCCAGCACTCGCCCATTTCTAAACCAACCCAGTGTCATTTTTATGGTTCCACCCATTGGCGTACTTGGCACTGAGAGAGACACTGCTGTTTTATTAATAGTTTCATGCTGGCCCAGCTCTATCCTGTGCAGGGTTTCCACATCACCATTACAATGCAATTTTCACTACTTCCCTGCTCCTTCCCCACATGCCACTCAGAAAGCAGAATCTCATCTTCTACCTAGCTGTTCCTCCTCCTCAATGTCACCTTGCTCAAGATCCCGCTCTTCCTTCTTTCTCACCCTCTCCTTCCCCACCCTCCGTGACAGAATTCCAGCACAGCCAGAACAGTTGCCCTCTGTGGCACCAAGTCCTCAGAGAGCCTCTCAGGAGTTCCATTTTGAGAGCAAGCTCTTTGTAAGAGGTGCAACACCAGCCATAGTACGCAGAGTATTTGGAGCAGAGCTGTAAGGGGGGCACAGTTATTTTAAGTTCAAATGTTGTTACTGCACAATGACAACTATTTCTTTCTTCAAAACAGAGAGGAGAAAATTCTAGCTTTGAGCTAACTTTATGAAATTCTTGCTAATGGTGACAACTGCTATGCAAGTGACCCCTCAAAGGCAGAAGTCTGGCAGTAGGTATGGAATATGCTGGCAGCATTCATAGAATGTAGGAGTTGGCATGGACCTCTGGAGATAACAGTCTAACCCTCCTGCCAGACCAGGATCACCCACGGCAAGCCACACAGGAACAGATCCAGGCAAGTTTTCAAAGTCTCTAGAGAAGGAGACTCCACAACCTCTCTGGGCAGCCTGTTCCAGGCTCCACCACCCTCACAGTAAAGAAGTTTTTCCTCATGTTGAGGTGGAACTTCCTGTGTTCCAGTTTGTGACCATAGCTCCTCATCCTACCACAGGGCACCACTGAAAAGAGACCGGCCCCTTCTACTTGACACCAACCCTTCAGATATTTGTAAACATTAATATCTTATTAATCCCCTGTCTTCTCCAGACTAAACAGCCCCAGGTCTCTCAGACTTTCCTCACAGGAGAGATGTTCCAGTCCCTTAATCACCATCTTAGCTCTCCATTGGACTCTCTCTAGTATTTCCCTGTCTCTCTTCAGCTTTGGTATTAATATGGGCAAGGCAAGAAGTGGTTTGTACCCAGGATTAATGGTTAACAAGGCACAAGATAAAAGTGATCAATGTGCCAACACATACTTTTCTTCATTTTAATCTTCTCTACCATATCTATCATTTCATGGCATCCAAGCAAAAGGTTTCTCCAATGTAAATAAAACATTGCTCCAGCATATAAGGGACCCAACAAGGTAACTAATTTGTATGAGCCTGGAGCACCAGGTATGCAGATATCCACCAGGTCTTGGCTGACACACTGGTCTTTCCAGGATTCAGCTCAGCAGTTTACAGAGGCCCCTCCCACAACCTCCACCAGTTTGGCCAGTCCCTCATCAAGCCCATCAGAATGCACTGCTTCGATCCTTGTCACAGATCTGCTCAGTGTTTTTTTAGCACAGATTCACCTTTTAACAGAGGTGGATTCTAAGAGCTTCACTGATGGCACAGAACTGCCCTGCTCACAAGAACTACCAGCTCACTCCACACTGGCAGCTAACACATGCTATGTGCTGCATTAACTTCCACCTTCATGTTGAGCCCAGCCAGAGGAACAGAGAAGAGTCCTAAGACTTTTAAAGCGTTCAGCTCAAGAACAAGCACACAGGATGGATTAAAGGCTTTGGAGTATGAGTGAAAAATAACTAGACACAGGTACCAACACACTGCTGATTGGAAGTATTTGTTCACCCACAGTTCTGCCTGAACAGCAATATTTAGAATGGATGTGCTAGCTAGAACTCATAAGTACTTACAGCCTAAGGGGCTGCACCAACCTCCAGGAGACCACAGCTCCTTCTACTTGTCATTTCACATTGCCAGTGATTCCTCCCACCATGGATAACACACACATCAAAAATTCATGATTTAAAAAAGGCATAATGAAAGAGAGAATCCATCACTTCCCTGGATAACTTCCAATAGCCGATCACAAACCCACATACACACTCAGGCATTTCATTCCAGTCCATGTGGACTTGTTTTGTAGCCATGTATTTGTATTATGCACATCTCTTACTATGTCAAAATTTCCCTTTAAGAAAATAATTGACAATAGTCCCCTTTCAGTAAGCTAAACAGATGGAGTTTGCTTCATCTTCAAGTTTCCAAAAATGTCTCAGTAGCTTCCATCTCCATCCTTTTCTCAGTTTTTCAACACTAAAGCTGCTATTCTGATGTTCATTTTCCTGAATGAACAGGTGCAGAGGCAGCAAGCAGCTCCAGTAACTGCCTCACTCTCTTTACACCCACATCATCCACTGGGTCAAGGAGGACACTGAGCAGTTTTGTGAAAATACCTGCCCACTGTGTCCCCAAAATTCCTCTCCAAGACACTTCTTCCAAACATCAGCCTTGATGCAGAAGGTAAGGTCAGATCAGCATCAAGATTCATAACCCTGCAGTTGGGTTATTAAGAGTCTATTGTGTTGGCATCAGTCCATGTTAGGAAAAGACCCAAAGCACTCTACAAATCTATTGGCAGCATTCATTTTATTTACCATCCTGTCACTCTATGGCTCAATTTCTCTCCATAGTAATTCCATATCAATTCCCCTATCACCAAAGGAAATGTTGATCATCACCCCTCTTACACATCCCCACGGATCTCATTTAATTAGGATTCACCAGCAACAGTGCCAAGACTTGTCAGTGAACTCAAGAGTAGCTGAAGAGACCTCCTGTCCCTTGATGTTCTTTCTTCATAAACCATAAAACAGATTAGAGAACTCCAATACATGTAGTAAGTGCTGTACAGCCATTGTAGAGCACTGGTGTTTTGGAGGATGTTCCCATCTTCTGAAAGGAAGGGGGATTGACTCAGACTCATGCAGTAGCAAATCGATGCCTAACAGCTGGCTGAATACATTAGAGTTATAAAGTTATTTCTACTGATCAATTTCTAGTCTTAAAAAAGAACAAAAGCAGCTACCTGCAGCAGGACTTGTTTCCCACAATTCATTTTTAAGTAATGTCAGGTAGAGACAGGAACAACTGATATCTTTTGGTAATGCCAGATCAAACTGAACCAAGACAAAGTGATGACCAGCTAGCCCACTCCTACCCTGTTCTCACTCCCTGCACCGCAGCCCTCTCCCCACCTGCTCAAGTTTCTCCTACCACCCCAATGTCCTCTCAGCCAGCTCCCCAATTTTTATTTATTTTTTTTTTTTACTAGATGCTGAATTCACAACCCCACTACTCTATATCAATTAGGCACCTGGGAGATACTTTGTGTGTCATGTATGGCACAAGAGCATCATATTTCTCTCCCCAAAACACCAAATTAAGGTGGTTTGTTTTTTTTTTTTTGGAAGGTAAAAATCACTGACGAGTGTACCCTCTTACTAAAATTGAGTCTTTTGAAAAGTTTCTTCTTGAACTCTTTTATTCATACTGTTTTCCACAACTTTATTGTACTAGCAACAGTCGATTCCCACCTAGTTTTCATTTGTCAATGTCATACTACATTTTTTAATTACTTCTTAGGTTCATGACATCATCTTAGCAGATATTGTATCCTTTTTATGCTCTAGAATATCCTTGAATATTTTTGTGACAAATGCCACAGAGTATTCAATCACAGATTGAGTAAAATAATCCCATGCATCTTCACTCCTTTTCCTCCTCCATTCTCCCTTCCCTCTCCAAGAAACTTGTTTTCTATCAGGCAGGATTTAAATGTTCCAAAGCTGAGCTGAGACTCAAGAGACTCAGACCCATGAGGCAGCTACAGGAATCCTGTGTGTCAGAGATGGCCTATAAACAGTTGTTCCTTTTGGTGTAGGCATTTCTTCCTCTTACACCTTTTTAGAGGTTTCTAGCTGCAGATAACTGTCAAATACATCCCCCTCCTCATCAGTCTTTCTTAGTTCAGCACCCAATAGACAGCAGAGAGCAGACAATACACCTCTGGCAGGATAGAAAGCAGACAAGATCCTTGCAAAGCCTTTTTTATCTGTAGATCACTGCACCATTATCCCTCTGTAATTTAAGGGGCAACTTGCTCAGTGGAACAAATACCCCAGGGCAGAGCCCAGCCCTTTCATGACAGAGCCAGTCTGTACACAATCTCCGATGCCTTAATTTCCAAAGGCCACTAAATCCTCACAAGTGTCTTGTGATGCATCTTAGCCCTTGAGTCTAGGGGAAAACCAAGTATCAACTTAATAGTGCCACCACAAACAACTGCAGAGGAACAGATTCTTATTCTTGGTCCCAGAAGAGAAAATAAAAGGTATGAGCACTAAGTAAAAAACAGCTCCTTTCAACTCCCTCCCCCAAAAGCACTGGGTTTAGTTACTGCATTCAAACAGCAGCCCTTTAAACAAGGAGTCCTACTTATTCATGAGGAAAACTGTAGCGAGATGAATGTTTCAAACAGTAGTTCTGCCATCTGGCAGCAGCACCAAGACTTGTTCCCAGACACAGAGCACTGGTAATTGCCCTCACGCGGAATTTCAAGGCATTGCAATTGTTCTGGCATTTAAACCTCCATGGGCTCCAGATTTTATTTGGGTCCGGGGGGGGGGCGGGGTGTACTACTAATTATCATGTATTTCACCACCCCAAAAAAATGCCAACTTTTCATTTTGCTCTCCCCAGTTATTTCTGCCATCTTCTACAGCACCAGCAGCAAAAAAAGCAGATTGTGCAGGCCCACAGATAAGCATCTTAAAGAACCCATACCAATGGAGAAAGTGTGTCATGTTTCTCCTGCTTACCCTGCCTCTGTGAATTTGACACTCTAAGCAGCTGCTCAGAGGGGAACAAAGCTCTTCTGGAGGATTGCTTTGTAGGCTTTTCTTTTTTCAAATTAATTTCAAATCATAATGGAAAGGTCACAGACATAACCTCTCTACTGAAAGTGGCAACTTTGCATCCTTGAAGTGATACATGTAAGGGAAGTGGGGAATAAAAATATTTGAAGATACTTACATTTTGCTTCAGACAGATTCTGGTTAGGTGACCAGACCAGCATGCCAAGATTCTCTCTCTCCTGACTTCGCCTTGCGAGTTTGGCTTAAGAGAAAACAGATACAAACTCAGTTACAGAGAAAGTAATTTCAGATGCAAAATGGATACAAAAGTGACTTATCACACATCTGCAGCTTTTAATCCAGATACAAACACATCTGCAGAGTTAAAACCCTATCTTCCCATTCAGACCTGAGGCTTTTCCTTGTTTCTTCGATAAATCACCCCCTATATAACATTATAGATACCACACACTCACTCTTTCAGGCAGTGCACTGAGAAGCATACATTAGATTTAAATTAAAAGTTAATTAATGTTTCTCTTCTAGGCTACTTGATTATTTTTCTTCCAGCCATCATTAAATGAAAGAGGGAGGAGCTAGGCTTAGACAGCAGGCTCCAAGCTCTTGACATCATGAGACTGTACTGTGCAGCTAAATTAACACTTCAGGGTAGGTACATGGATGAGCCTCCCAGATTTCAATGCCGAGTGACTCCTCCCATGCCCCTGCAGCTAGTCTATGCTTCCATCCCCCATACAGAGAGGGATGCCCACCAAGGTGACACTGGATCCCTTGGGTCAGAATCAAGTCCTCTGCTCAACTGCTCCAGAGAAATTCTTATGCATTCTCACCTACACTTAGAAAGCAAGTCCATTTTTAACCAACTTAACACCTGGCTGGCATAAGAGCTCAGAAAGTCTCAAGAATCACAGCTGCACAGTTTCAAAAAGCAACCTCAAGCTAAGGTAGACTTCAACAGCAAGTTCTTTTCAATCTACCATCGTTCAATCACAAGCAGTCAAAAAGAGGAGGAGGATGAGAAGAGAAACTTGCTCTGTTGAGTCAGCACGCACCCAGCCAGCAAAGCTACCCGCCCTGGCAGACAGAAACTTGCAGGTCTTGTTATGAGTGCCTACAGTACTACTTCCACTACAAAATGTTGAAGTTTTATGCAATATTTCAACACAATGTTATTTTCTCTGCACTGTGCAATTAGACATAACACCACCGCTTCATGACACATTAAACAAGTCAGAAGAGATCTGGTAACATTAAGTTACAGCACAGTGCTGTGAACACTCATGGTTTGACTACTGTTTTTAACCTGAAATCTGCTTGGCTACGAACAACCAGGGTTTAGATAAAAAAATAAATAGGAAATTTAAAGCACAAATCACATGAATTAAAAATAACCACTTGCCAGCAACATATTTACATTGAACTAACTTTTTTTTCATGACAAACGCCATGATTATCTTTCACAGTTTGTTTTTTGGAGGCTTTGTTTTGAATAAGGTTAGCAAGTGTACATTAAAGATATTTTGTGCACTCTGCACATTCCTTACTTCCTACAATAGGTATAAAACCAGAGACAAGAGCCTCTGGTGGTGAGAGATGGGGGTGGAGATCAGGTCTATATACAGAACACAAAGGGTGTCTGAATTTAAAGTTACAACACTGATGTTAAAATTACAACTTCACCAAAAAAAAGTCTTAAAACACAGGGGACTAAATTTTACTTTCTCCCTCATATCAAGTCTAAGTCCAGAATGCAAAGACGCAACCTTGAGCATCCCCTTTACCAAATCCACTCCCCAGTGTCCCTATCTAGGATGGTCTGACATTCTGAAGTCTAGTGTAGGGTTCAAAAGGCAGGAAGAGAAAAAAGTCTCTCTCCTCCTCACTGTAATGCACCCACAGTGTATTACACTGAAAAGCATGTTCTCATTCCATAAAAATACTCAAAGAAAAATCATCAGTCAGGTCTCCAGGAAGTTAAAACACTTTGCACCCAAATCCCAATGCAACCCCAGTAACCCACTGCAGTTCACAAGCTTGATGTCCAAATTCTGCCCGTGGGGCATAACACTAGGCATGCTGTCAGCCTGGCTTTATCACAGTCTCACTCACTGAACTGGCAAAACCCACCTAACTGAGGAAAAGGAAAAAGTCTTCTCCTAGTTTAAGCAGGCTGAACCTCCTCCCCAAGACATCAGGTCTCTTTCAGGAGAAGAGTGCTGCTAGCTCAGCTCACCCGCAGTAAGGTGGGTGAAGTTTCACCTCCCACGGTTAAAACCCCAAGTTACACTTTGGGGCACTGCAGAGGGAGTGCCACAGCTGTGAACTGCAGAGAGCCCTCACAGGTGACAACCAGTGCAGGGAGGTATTGGGGGACTTCACTACACCAAAGTGGAGTTGATGGAATGTGTTCTTCATCCTCCATTATAGTTCTACACCCCCAAATACCCAAAACTTCCCTTTGCAAAGGAAGTGCCTTGGGTTAGGAGCTACCTCCTTCCAACCCTACATCCCCTCCCTGTGAACCAGGGTAAACCACTCCTTGGGCCTTATTGCACCCAGAGCAAGAACCCCCTGCAGATGCCAGGCTTCATATAACCCCCAGGAACCTCTTCTACCCAGTTCCCAGAGCTCAGCATCTTCTCCTCTGCCTCCCTCCAGTCTCTTGGCAGCAACCACCAGGGAAGTTACACTGAATTTATAAAATGGTATGAAGCAGCATCACCAGTATTCCTGCAACATATCTCCCGCTCTGCCTCTCCACCCAAGCCCACACCTGTCCACCCTCAGCCCTCACTCCTTGACAGAAGTAGAGACCAGTGCACACATAGCACAGTTAAAACTCACGCTTATCTGCAAAGGACAAAAGCACCTAAAGGCTAACTCACATGGAAAAGGTGTGTGGGTTCCTCAAATATCCAGAGGCCAAGACTCCCTTCCTAACATCACATTGTTGACTTAGCCTGCCACCCAGCTCCTTCACCTTCCAGCACTACATCCTCCCCATCACCCCTTCAAGCCCACAAACCTCACATTCCCTGTCCCCTGCATACAAGGTAGACATGACAGCCATTCTTCCAAGTCCAGTGTTGACCCCATCAAAAACACACAGCACAAGTACCCTTCCTACACAATGTAGGAAGGAAGAGCTTGGTCAAAATTTGGAAGCACATTGAAATGGTTATTTCAGCACAACAGCCATTACTACATCCCTATCCTGCATCTTCCCAAACTTAGCTGCAAGGCTCACCAACACAAGGGAATTCCTTCCTGTCCCCTACTGCTGGACAAAGGATACCAGGATGAATTTAAACACTCAGTGTTTAATGTGAAGTTTTGTCAATTCAGTGACAAAGCTAAAGAGTAAACTTAATTTGATCCATTATATATTTCATCTAAAAATAGCCACGTAAGGAGGGCAAGGGTTACTTTTTTTAGGGGGACAAATCAATTTAGGATCAACGGCATTTGCTTGTTTAAGCAACTGCAGTTAAAACAGTGCAACTTGTGTTTAGAGAAGCCGTATATTGGCAGACAAGATCATCTGACATTTCAGTTAATCCTGCACTTTCATCTAGGTTACCCGTCGTGTATTTGTAAAGTCTTTGCCATAGCCATTAGCTCCCTATCACAGCTGTTGTGGGAGCAAACACTCTGTAATCACTTTTCCTCTGCTGGCTTGTCCTTTGTCTGGAAGGAATCATGGATGCTTCCTCCATCCCCAAAAGGAAGACCTTTTGCAACAAGCAAAACCCCCTGAATTTTGTTCCACTGTCAGAATTCACAGGTGATGCAAACGCCCATCATCTTTACTCAAGCAGTTATGTACAGTCCCAACCAGCCACAGCATCACATTTCTTTTTCCACAGCAGTTTCTATTCCTCCTTTGTCCCCAGAACATACTCTGACCCCACAGACTATACACTGAAACACAGGATGGAAGCAATCCATGTTAAAACTCACTTTGTGAAGAAAATGTTAATTTTTCAAGTCGGTCTCATTTACAGATGCAATTTGCTGCACAAGCCCAAACAGTTCAACTGTGCAAGGGAGGAGAGGAGGCAGAGCAGGATACCCATATATCAACATTACCCTAAAAGGAATTTGAGAGCTTTCCCTCTCCCGAGCTGTGAGGACATCTCAACAGCAGCATGCAGTTAATCACATGGTGTGTAGGCACCTATTGATTTGCCCAGCAGAGACAACACTGCCATTGGAGTTCCTGTCATTTCTGCCTGTAGGCAGAGACTCTCTGTCCCTTGGCTGCTCGCACACGCAAGAGCGGCTCACTGCAAGATGTGAAACCCAGACCTGCAGCACCTACGGCCCTTCCCTAACTTTTGGAAAGCTGTTGAAAGACTGTCCCATAGGAAAACAAGACAGAGGTTTCAACCAGCAGCATCAGTAAACTCAGACTCCAAGTGGCATTAGGTTGATTTAAATAATTACATTTACTCTTTAAAGCATGTTTCTTCCCTTCTGTGAGGGTTAGTACATGGGACAGATTCATTCCCAAGCATCTGTCTGTCCAATTTTCACCTGCATACAGAAAGACATCAGTACTGTCCTCCCGCTACCACCCACAAAGTTTAACACTTCAGAGGTAAATCCACTTTAGACCTCTTACCTGAGCAATCCCAGCTCACACAGAGGATCAAAGTGAGTGCAGAGATTATTTTTGTCAATGCCAAAAAAACTAAACCAACCAACACCACCCCAAAAAAAAAAAACCCACAAAAACTACCCACACAACACACACAACCAAACCAACACTCTTAAACCCCACTCCCTTCCTTCCAAAGCCACACTCCTCTGTTGCATTTACACCAACTCAAAGAGCAGAGGGTCAACCCTTCAAGGAGTCTCTGCAGAAACAAAGGAGAAAGATAGAACTTGTAACTTCCTTGCAAGGAACTTCTTAAAGGACACCAAGCCCTAAAGACCCTTGTGAGTTCTCTGATGTGTCTATTACCTTAAACTCTGGGTCTGAAACCCATCCCTGCACCGAGAAATACACATGCATCTCCTCACATCTGAGGGGTTCTTCTGCAGATATTGTAACTTCAGATTTTCTCTTAGGCAAACCAAAGTTGTATCGGTGCTGGAATCAGGACTGGATGAATAATCTGCACTGAACAAGCTGCAGAGTTTGTCATCATTAATACATTTCTGTTGACTTGAAAACACAGTTCTTTGTTCAGGCTCTCTCCAGAATATCATGAGACAGCCAAGACTGGCACTTACCCCTGCAGGCTCCTCAGCTACCATGCTTGGTAGACTTGCTGCAAATGGACAACAAAGCAGGGCTGAAAGCAACAAGTGTGCTTCCCTCCTCACCTCTATCAGGGCACTATGAAGACAGGACACATGGCAGGTAAAAGGAAACGGGCACATCTCCAGACAGAAACTACCAAAGGCCACTGCACCACACACATGAAGTCCTCCCTACAGGTCAGAGTAACCTCCCCACTTTCAAGTTAGCCATGGAGCAGCTGGCATCAGCAGAGAAAGAAAACTGTACCTGGCAGTAATATCATTCCCTTCATCCCACCTGAATCTCCTTCTGGTGAGACGAACTAAGAGTCTCTGAAGAGCTCAAAAGGCCAAAGAATGAAGCTTGCACTTCACAGCTTGAATCCATCCAACACCTCACCACTTCTGAAGGGAGTGGAAGTCCTGCTCTGCCAGCATTTCTCTGCTGTCCTGACACATGCTCCCTGCCTCTTCCCCCCATCCTGTGTTGACTCTGGCATTTGTCCCTCCAAGCCAAGCGCATTTGCTAAATGTAACCTGGCAAAATAGAAAGCAAACAGCTTTTTCTCCAGTTATTAAATCAAATCAGCTGGCTGCAAGATAAGACAAACAGCTGAGTGGGTGCAAAGAGAGTGGCAGGGCCACGTGAACAGAGGCTCCTCTGCCTTCACCCAGCAGAGCTTCACCCCAAACACAATGGCTCACCAGCACCACTACAAAAGAGAGAGAAGGATGCTGTTTTTCCTTCAGCACACCACCTCCTTGACAAAGCAAAGCAGGGGGTCTACCTGAGCTTAAAAAAAAAAAAAAAAAAAAAAACAAAACAAACAGTAATTCAACAACAGAAGCTGTTAGCTTTTAACTCATACCAATTCCTAGTTTTGTACTGCATATCCTAAGAGATAAGGAAGGGGAATGAGGAAGCAAGGACAGGCAGGACACCTCCCTCAATCACAACACCAGTTGAGGCTGTCTTAAGGACTGCTGGTGGAATGACAGTACACATGAAGAGCAAGAAGGAAGGCAACTGAGCCCACCCTCAAGCCAGAGTCCAGTGCTACACAACTCCAGCCTGATGCAATTCATTTTATTTCTTCCCCAAGTTAGAGAAAAAACATGCCAGAATAACCTCAATGGGAATCGAGGCCTCTCAAAGCACCACCAATCACTCCATCACCTATTATTTTGCTTCTGTGCAAGGCAGCAGTGCCAGCTCCCACTTGAGTTCCTGCACTTGAGGGAGCTGCTACATCTCACAGCTCTCCCCAAGGATGCTGTATGTTCCAGCTGTGGCCATCAGCTGTTCAAGAGTGCTTTTTTTTCCACTTTGCTTTTGCCATCTATACTGGCCCTTCAGAGAGACAATCCTTACCTCCTGCAGATGCCAAAAGACACTTTGCTCCCAGATTAAGCTCTGCCAGAAGGCCTCCAGCACTCTTCCTTCTCCATAACCCTTTCAACAGTCTCTGGTATGAGTTTTTGCTGTTGTTGTTTGCACAAAGTATTTTAGAGCTACTGAAGCCCTCTGAATTTCAAAGCAAGACACACTAACATGACTACCTGACAGACCTGCAACACGCACTACGAAGAGCAGGACTTGCTGCTAGTCTGCTCCTCTTAGAAAAAAGCTTAACTCAGAAAAGCACTTCCCCTGCCAGGTGCTTGATACTGACACACACTTCTGTACCTTCTCTGGAAGGCAAACATGGGCAAATCAAAGTTTAAAAAACACTTGTCATAGAAGTACAGGGAATTCTTCAGGCACTGATCTTTTGCAAGGCAACAGGTAAGAAAAGATTTCCAGGTCTAAACTACTTATTTCATGAAGTTTACACAACTGAAATCCTCAAGATACAAGATGGCAAGATTCCCACCTACCATGGCTACTGCATTACTAGCAGCACTTGCTGATCCTCCCATAACCAGTACTAACTCATTTTTAAAAACACATATTGTAGGTTTAAAAATAAGACTAATGAACATTCCTCTCTTCATATGTAACCCTCAACATTATATAGAAAACATGTATAATATCCAAAGGTGAATAGATGTTTTTATTGTTTGGGGAAGAGCTGGAGCTGACATATAACAACTTATCTGTTAAATGCTGCTTAAAGCAGTTTTGGACAAAGTCAAAATATATTTACTTCTAATGAAGTGAGATTAAGCAAGTGCCTCCATTCCCAACCCTGCATTTTCTTTATATTTATAGCATAGGGTAAAATATGCTGTTTACTGTACCCATGATGACTGTTACACAAAATAAGACAAGGGAGGCACTGGCTCCCATAGTTTAAAAAAAACTTGCTCTCACTGGTTCATTGATACTACTCAGGCTCACAGTGTAATTATGAACGCACAGCTGAGATACAACAACAAAATACTTATGTGGCACAAGATAATTCGAATGGAACGGAGAGTCAGGACAGACTTTTCAACCTTTCTTCCCCACTGCTGGCACTGATGTCCCGAGCAGCAACTCAAAGACATTTGAAGAACTTTGCTGCCCATCTCTACTTCCTTCTGCATGTGACTTCTCCCTGAGTCAGCAGATAATGCTCCTGATCCCCTTTCATTTGTGTTTTCTAAGGACTGCAGAGATATATACCATCTTTGAACACACTATAGCAGCATTAAATGCAGCAGAACATTTTAGACTGGAATCCTGCAAGCTGAAAAATGTTGTTTAATTAAAAAGTTATAAATTAAGCAGTGGTTAGATCTTCCTATATATGACTACCTGACTGGCACTATAATCTATATGCAAATAAAAGTCCTGAGGGAATTTTTGTATCTGCCTAGAGAAACAAAGACAACTATTTGGGTTTCTATACAGACTAGAGCACTGGAAACAGGCTGAAGGGTCTTACTGCCTCAGAATAACTGTAGGCACTGTGCTACAAAACCCCACTGTATCACACATTACAAAAGTGTGAAAAATATTGCTCAAAAAAAATTACAGTTAAAGATTAATTGCCCAGCAATGATTACAAAGGTCATTTTGCAGTGATAAAAATTATTACCATTAAAAGAACTGGAAGATAAAAAAGAGCATGGAGAGCAAAACAGTTTTATTTTCTTTAATCAAATTCAACCCATACTAAGTTTGAATTTCACATCTGTTTGTGGATTGTTGGGGGGGTGTTTGTTTTTTTTAACTTTATTTTACGCTTTAAGAACATATCTGATGCCAAGTTGCCTTTCCCATTTAAGATCTAGCAGTAAAGCAAAAGCTGTGGCCTACATTTTGCCCACAACCCAGGCCAGACCAAACAATAAAGCCAGAACAGATGTTGAGGCCTTGCCTTGAATTTTTTTTTTTTTTTTCCCCCTGAATAATAAAGAGTCCACTCATTCTTTCCTGCAAGCAGGTGGCACCAATGTGCAGCCATAGATGAGGCTGGAATAACTATACCAGCAAACAGCCTTTCAATATACACCCTAAATTTGTAAAGTTATTTTTTTCTACATGTGTGCAATTCCAGTCCGGGGTTCTGCGTACACAAGTGCTGCAACCCATACAGGAGCAGGAAACATAGTAACTGTATTCATGCTGCTGGTACATTAACCAGTATTGAGAAGCACACCTCTGCTAATCACAACAAGCTTTTGTCTAGACATGGCCAGGGTTTTGTAGCAAAACATGAAAGGGTTGCAGTTGTTTAGAGAGTTAAGTATAAAATTAAGAGGTGAAAATGCACATTTGATTACCATCAAGCCTTCTGAAGAATGTAAAAATTTGCACCATTCACTTTTTTTATTTAAGGAGGAGGGCTAGTAACTATACTACAGTGATCCTGAATGCACCGCCAAAAAGCAAGCAATCAGAACAAATCAAAAGCCTGCAGCGCACACATCAGGTTGGACCTACAAGGCTCACCTGACCTCCCAAGAACACTTCTCCCCTTTTCAACATGACAGAGCATCCCTGGCCTCCCCAGGTTGGGGTTCAGAGCCACAGCAGCTCCAAAGCTCCATCAGGATGACTGTGATGGGACTGGCCCCGTGCCACTTCACCAGTCAGCAGCAACAAAAGCAAGCACCACATATGGGGCCCTGTGCACCTCACACTCTCTATGGCTACCACCCCACAACTGCCACACTGGACCCACATCCTGCCACCCATGTTGGGAACCCCAGCACACTCACAACCCTACAAAAACCCATCCATGCAGGACCTCCACAAAGTCGCACAGAGAACCATTTTAGAGTTTGTTAAAAACAGATAAATGCATACATGCAATTAGTTCTGAGCCAAGCTACTGGTTTCTGTTCAATGGCCCTGAACACTGCCCCAACAAGAAGAGATTTCCTTCCATGCTATTTCCTTTCCACTTTTATTTAGGTAACCAAGAAGTCACACAGGCACACTTACATGTATGCAACTAAGATCCACATATAGAATTTAATGTACAGAAAGGGAACTGAAGTAACATAGCACAGTTTCCTGAAGTGCCAGGCCTTGTGCTGCCAACAGTATATCTATAGACATTGCCAAATCTGTTTGGAGCCAGTCTACTGATTAGGAAGCAAAGATAAGGCATCTTCCTCCCTTTCCATTATAGACCTTGATTCTGTTGCCTCCCCTGGTCCTCAACAATCAGCAACTCCTACACACACAGCTCCACATTCATATACTCTCCCATTTCTTTACTAAGCCAGCCCTCAGCACTTCCCACCTACTGAACAGGGTTTCTCTGTCATTGCTCCCTTATCCCCAGCAGGAAGAGCTGTTTAGGCTCAGTCCTGCCCATTATCCACAGGCAGCACTTAGGAATAACGAGACCAGGACCAGCAGAGACTTCCTGAGCCTGGCACTGTATCTGCATCATTGGATTTAATGGCCCTTCATGGGGAGGGGAAAAAAAAGTCCATCAAATAGTCTAATCCTTTTTGAACCCATTTGTAATTTTGGCATCTACAACATCCTGTGGCAAAGTGCTTCAATTTAATTAGATGTTTGTTGTCTGAAGGAGAACAAAGAAAGCCCATGCACACACTCCCTCCTTGGCTCTGAAGCTGCTACCCAGTCATTTCATTTGGTGGCCCCATTTCCTGCCTTATGAGAAGCAGAGAATAACTGCACTCTGTTCACCTCCTCTGGGTCTATTGCCATTTTACAGACCCTCTACCACACTCGGTCATCTGTTTTTCCAAGCTACACAGTTTGAGCTTTTCTGCTTCCCCCTCATACAGAGATGGGAAACGAGCAATTCCTCTACTTTATCTAGTTATCTTACAGCTCTGAGAAGCACGTATACATGGGGGAGGGATGGAACGGGGCACAACCAGAACTGTACACAGTGTTCAAGAAGGTACACCACAGGATTTATAAAACATGCCACAATGAGATTGTGTTGTTCTCAGGTGCTTTCATAACAGATTTTAACAGTGCACTTGCCTTTTCACTATTAACATTGAGTTGATGACAAAACCACTATGAGTCTCCAGATCTTTACCTCGGAAGACGACAGCTCATTTAGAGACCACTACCATACACATGCAGTTAAGGGCTGTTCCATCCTACCTTATGCCCCTTCCCCAAATATTACCTAACATGTAACAAGTGTTACTTGTCATTTTTATAGCCATGCTGTCAAAAGTGTGAGCAGGTTGCCCATTCCCCTTCCTCAGCAGATACCCACACTCCCCTTGACACCCTCTCCTCCCATTCACATACTGCCTTTTACACACTGACAAAAGGACAATCCAGCTGTTAGCAGGAAAAATAAAAAGCACAGAACAAAAATAACAGGATATGTAATTTGAAATGGAAAATACACCAGTATTGCTTTATTTAGAGAGTGAGAAGTGTATAGTAGCTCCTCTCCAACCACTGGCTCCAGGACACCTCTGGTTTCCCAAGGCTTCTTCCCCCAGGAATGGGATGCAAGGAGCAATAAAGCAACAGAGGGCAGGGTTTCCCAGACCTTGCAGTCCTGTGTCCGTCCCCCATCCCCTTCCTGTTTCCTTTCCCTTTAAATATTATTGCTGCTTAGACCATTCACTCAAGTAGTCTCTACTCCCTGGCTCCAGCCACCCTTTCCCATTCCCCAGCACCCTTTGAGGAATGATGAGAGGAACAGAAAACAGGGCAGAGGGACCATTGCTTTTGCCTCTGCTCAGAAGAGACACTCCCAATATCCCAGCTCTAAAAAATGCTGAACCTCCTTACTCGTAGAGTGGACCCTGAAAAGCTTCAAACTTGGGTCATAGGCCTGCACAAGCACTGGCAACCCAAGCAAGCAGCATTTTACTCATCTTTCCCACGCAGTAAGGATCAGCTGGACTGTTTCTACTACCCAATACAAGAAAAAAAAAATGAAAAAGGAAAATGTCAGTCTAAAGTGTTTGCAAAGTGTAAAGATAACTTTCTGGTATTTTTAGCAATACCTTTTTGCTTCCCAGCCATCCAAAGTTCATAAGACAGCATCCTTTTGAGATAATTTATATTGATCAGTGGAAGTAGCAAGTGCCTAGAAAGCACCAGTGATATAAAATGTAGCTCCTCGGTTAAAGTGACTGGTTTATTTTTTCCATCACGTTTCAAAAAGTCTTGCCAAGAGATAGTCAGGAACAGATCTAACTAGAACTATGTATCCGAAGAGTATGGGATGTAGGCACTTTTCCTCCTCTTCACCCAACATCTCAGGATTCCAAAGGAAAAAGAAAATTGGGGGGGGGAATCAAACCATAGTGGCTTAAAACCTAAGGCTGCTGGGCAAGCATGTTACTGCTTGACAAGACAGTACTGTGAAGGGCATACAGATAGGACACACTGGTGTCTCCACCCAGACAAGAGTTCACTCAAAAGGTCAAATGAGAGAAATTCCATATTGGTGTACTTCTGCAGTACCAAATCATTTTACACAGTGAAATGAATCAATCAGCAACACCTAAGCACAATCAGCTCCCAGAGATAGTAAAGATTACTCACATTATCATTATTTAAAACCTTGTGTCAAACACAACTTTTCAAGGCTATCAGATGACAAACCTGTTACATGCAGTAGCAGGCACACATCTTCCAAATCCAGCTGCGTGCTGTGGAGAAATTGGGCATCCAGGAAGGTACCACCACAGCACTTCCCTGCTGGAGGTGGTGCCCTCCAAGAACAGCAGAATCAGGGGCTATCAGCAAGCCCAGGAGAGGCCTCACACCTCTGTTCTGAAGTCACCTAAACTAATCCAGCCACTTCTACCCAAAGATGGTTTTATAAAGCTTATGCAAGCAGCCTGGCTGGCAGAACAGAGGTAGCAACCTCTGAAAAGGAGGCACAGCTTCCTCTTGTGATGCAGCCATCTCCAGAAGCAGATATCTGTCCTCAGACCAACATGAGCATACAAGAAGCTTATATCAAATCCCACCCAGCACTGAGTCATGAACAAATGTGGTGTGCAACTGCAATCAACAGGCTGCAAGCATGCCCAGTTTAACCCACACAAATCCGACTCTCAAACGTCTGCGACAGTTGCATATCCTCCTCTCACCCCCATCCATGACAGTCTTCCAGGTCCTTATCCTCACAGCACCGCTACCAGCAGATGAGAGTTTTTAATCAACACACACACGCAAAGCGACGAGTGCCAGGCTCACAGGACTTGACCAGGGTTTCCCAGGCTACACGTTAAGACTCCAACTGTGGGTCATTCTTCCTCATCATCCCATTCTCAGAAACACTGATATCAAACAGGAGCCCATAAAAAACACATTTGTCATATTTCAAACCAGATCTTGAAAACTCATCCTGCTTCCAGCTCTCCTTGGAGATGACTAGTGTATTCATTAACTCACAAGCTCTCCAAGGCACAGGCAGACCATCTCCTCCTGGCTGCATGTGGCCTGGCTCAACAGGGTGCTGTAAAGCTAATATTCATACCCAAAACCACAAAGTCACGTTTAATATGCTCTTGCAATGCAGGCAGCTCCTGGATCACATTTTTCTGGCAGACATCAGAAGTCTGTTTTTTCCCATTTTTTTCCAAGCTCAGAGGCACTATATTTAAAACATCACTACCAATCATGGCAAATCTGAATTTTGGTTTGAACATTCAACTTTTAGTAAAAGATTATCCAAAGCAAGTTATCTGGTTCCTCTCCCCTGACCTTCAAAAGAGTCTCAGAACTAGTTTGTCTTGCATCTACATTAGTAATTTCAGAGCAACAAAGCAGTACGAGAACTACAGGAGGCTAAACAATTCATCATTGCTCCACACCAAGCACTGCCTTGCACTCATTCTGCACTGCTGTTCTGCCCATCCTCCCACTTTAAGCCAAATGATCCTAAAAGGTGCCAACTAACAGCGAACCAAACCCTGGAGAGAGGCTCTCGGCAGTAAGCAGCAGCAAGTACGCTTGCAGCCCAGAGGAACAAAACAGGGGCACAGCCCTGCAAAGACGTTGGATTTTCCTAAGCTGCCTCCGCTTTGGGATTGCAAACACTCCTTCTGCAGTGCTGGCATTTGCATAGCACAGCATATTTACAAAGAAATCAATCGGGACACAAGCACAAAGGTGAACACAGCAAAGAGGCCCTTTAGTGCTTGGGGCACCCTACAGAAAAATACACAGCTTTCTGCTCTGCTTAGATGCTTCAGGGAAAAGCAAACTGCTTCTGAAAGCACAATC
This sequence comes from Megaceryle maxima, assembly GCA_024605025.1. NCBI lineage: Eukaryota > Metazoa > Chordata > Aves > Coraciiformes > Cerylidae > Megaceryle > Megaceryle maxima. The sequence goes on from JANHGN010003111.1 coordinate 70,536, forward strand.
CCCTTCCCCACCCCATTCAACAGAGAGGACACAAGTTTGTAGGCACAAGGCCTTACGAGCTCTCTAAAATGCAACCACCACGTGGCGAGCGTCAGACGCAGAGCTCACACAAAGAGCTGAGAGGCAGCAGGAGACAGAGAGGGCTGGGAAAGCCTCAGCAGCCAAGAGGCGGTAAGAGCAGGAGCCTTTTTCTCCAGCCATCGCCACAAGGAAGCAAGCACAAAGGGGATGACGAGGCTAAGCAGATAAGGCGAAGCCAGCCCAATGCCAGCCTGGCAGCATAGATAAACAGAGGAGCCAAGACCCCGCTGGAAGGAGAAGAGTGTGGTTTGGTAGAGACCTGAGGGAGGAACCCAGCTTGGAGCTGCCCCGGGAGGAGAAGGAGGAGACACTTGCCAGCAAGACAAGAGGAAGGCGGTTTGCACAGCAGTTACCTGCCCTGTAGCACGTCCCTCACACGCTGCGGCACAGTCCTTCTCACACAGATACACGGCTACAAAATTAACTTAATTCTACTGTGTTCAGGGCCATTAGTCTTTCCAATCTGAGGACCAAGATCCTATTTAGCACAAATGCCTCTTTACCAAGACTGAAAATTCTTCTGTTTTCTCCAATTTAAAATGAAGGAAAACAACAAAAAATCCTTTAGATATAACTCATGCTTAGAGCAAAACATCCCCTCTCTCCCTTCCTTACAAAAACCATCATCATAGTGAAAGCAGCCAGAGTGTCCCTGTCTGTGTTAAGAGCCCAGAGGTCTCGTGTTTTCCCTTCCCACAAATTATATAATGGGGGAAAAAAAAAGGCAAAGCACTGGCCAACCCCCAGCAGCTGTTTAATAGGAATACAGCTGTGACTCCTCACACATAATTATGCTGCCTCACACTGCACTGGACAAATTCAAAAAATGTCTGCCAAGCTCATCTTCCTTACTCAGTGATCACTGGATAACTCCATAAAAGCAACCAGTGGCTCTCCACAGGGCACCACGTTGAGCTCCAGCCACCTAAGGAGGCATTAAGCCATCATCCCTGTCCTCCTACATCCAGCAGCCACTCTGGAGCATTGTCTCCACACTAGCACCTTCTGATCATCACTGCGGGCTCTTGCTCTACCACCAGGCTGCTTCATATCCAAACCTCAGCTCCCCAGCTTGTAGAAGAGTGCTTGATGCACATATACATACAGAAGTTAAAGGAAGAGAAAAAAAAAAAGAGCAGCAACAAGAACAGGACAACAAGGGAAACCAAATACACAGGGACAGAGAAGACAGAGAGCCTCAGGGGAGGGACAGCATTTAGAAGAGCAGAGTTATTAGAGACCGAGAAGCTAAACTATGCTAAGGTTCCTGGGGCTTCAAAGAGGAGCAAAAAAGTCTGTGCAGAGCATCTTGGAGAACACAACAACCTTACAGGTGCGTATGTGGGCTGGAGGAGGGAAAAGCTGATACACACTGGCACCAGAAAGGAAAGCAGATTGTCAAAGAAAACTACAAGGCAAGCCAAGCCAGGGAATCTGCATCATTTACCCCCAGCAAGGGGCTCTGCCAAGCACTTTGAGACATCTGCATGGTCCTTCCTCAGCAGAAAAGCCGAGTGTCCTCTTCATTTCTATCCTGGCCTGTACTTTCTTCTGTACCTTTCCCAGCACAATTTATCGTATTTGCTGAAAGACAACCTTTTTCCCAGGTATCTGGATTTTCACAGGGTGCCGTTTCAATAAAGTTTGCTACCTTAAAGGATAGAACAAGACAGGTACCAGGAAACAGAGACTAACAACCACCATTCTTAGCACAACTGAGCTCTGAGCTGTGACTGGAAGCTGTAGGCACTGCTGCAACACCCATTTTTACCCTGCGCATTTGGAAGTCTTGAGTACTCTGTGCCACCACTCAAATACAAATTGCTACAAATCCAGTTATACTTATGTTGAAAGGAAAGAATGTCAAAGTAATTCAGGGTAAGTTGGATCCACAGACTTCTCTCCTACTCCTACCCCAGAAAATCCCTCAGCCTCCCCTCCCCCTCCCTGCACGCACACAGGCCCTCGGCAAAAGCTTTGCACACATTAAACCAATACATGTTAGCACAGACAGGAACACTGCTGGGAGCCTCAGCTCCTTTTAAGGCACACTGTGATTGGTCCAGCTTCCTAATGATAAAACTATTTGTAGTCAGATAATTCACAATGCTGGCAGTGATTCTTGGTATAATTCTGTTCATTAATATCTAGCCTGAATGTACAACAGCAAAGGAGGAAGAGTTCATAGCCTGTAAGAGATAACATTCCAGTTAAAAAAATAAACTCAACACAAACTCAAGAGTAAACCAGCTTCACCGAACAAGATGACTGAAAATCTTTTCCTATGGCAGATTTCTGCAGTGCACAGAGCAACAGCATCTTATTCTACTTTTTCCTAAGACCCCACCCAAGCAATGCCCACAGAAGGTGCTGCCTGGACCTACTGGACCAAACACAATGAAGACTCCAAGCTCGCTTTTGTCAACACTTCCTATGTCTTCACTTGCAGAGCCCTGTGTGAGGGCATCCGGATGCAGCGGTGACACATTCACCCCCTCACACCTCCACAGACAGCTCTCCACTAGACTGCAACAGCTGTGGAAGCTTCCTGCAGCAGCAGTCACAACATGTGCCACTGGCACAAGACACAGAAATAGGAGAAAAATGGGACTCCTTGAAGCACCAGGTTATTTTTTCTGATGGATCTAGCATAAGCTAAAAACATCAGCAATTCTGCTCCAGCAATGCCTGAACACCAGTAATGCTTGCAAGAACTTCACACAAGGCAGGGAGACAGAAACATCCCATTGAGCCTCAAGAAATCTGGGATGCTGTTCTCCTCAAGGTTATGATTATCCCAGGTACCAGTGTTGTGTCCAGGCTGGTAATCTACATGCTAGATCAACTAGCATTGTCTCCAGCAACAGTACTAACAACTTCAGTCTTGGACCTGTATCCACCTCTTTTGCAGTATTGCAAACTGCCAGGCTGCCGGCTGCATGGCCTTAGTTGTTTCAATACCCCCACAGAGAAAGGAAGAAGGAAGTTGCTTACAAAACTCCTTAAAAGACCACTTTCTCATAGCAGTGGTCCAGATCCACTGCCAGCTGTTCCAGAACAAGCCAATCCCATTGCATTTGGTGCTGTCCTGAAGCAGAGGCATCAACGTACAAGCAGGAGAATTTAGACGTCTGTTGCTGCAGAGTTTGATCTAAACTTGCTAAGTCCCCTCCAAAATCCTCTATTTCTACACACACACCCCCACCCCACCCCCCAAGAACCCAGCAGTTCAGCCACAAGTATGAACAGGTTCATCAAAAGACATTATCAATCCAAGAGCAGTTCAATGATGAATCCCAGAGGCCTGGCATGCTCCTGCACAACCTCAGCACATCCTTATGCAACTGCCCATTCAGTATGTAGAAGAGTCACATGAGACTAGCACAGATGCTGGGAGTGCAGGTTTTAAGTTATTCCTGCACAAGTAGTAATAATTAAGCAATGCCTAATAAGGTGCTTGGGCTCTATTTGAGAATCTTTGCATCCTTGACTACATCAATAAACCAAGAAAACAGCATTTCATGTAAGCAGTTTGCTTAAATATCTGTGCTATCTTCAGCAGAGAACTCTGCAGCAATTTCTAGGAAAGATGACACCAGAGCTCCACAGTTTCCACATCCACATCTCTGGCTTACTGCCCTTGGATAGTTCTTTTCATGCACAGTCAGTAAGGCTGGAAAACTTGTTTCCCCTCTGACAAGCTGGTTGGTGATGCAACCTCCCTCCCCCAGATCCTGTGGAAAGCAAAGGCCTTCTCACAATCCCACCCAGTGGTCTACAGGAACAGACTAACTACACCTTTTTCTTCCACGACCCCCTTTGCTGAGCTGACACTACTGTAAAGCTAAAGCTGTCACAACAAGCTTCTAGGTTCCTTCTCAAATCCTAAAACTGAAGGTCACAAGCCAGCAGGCTCAGCTGTGCCCTGCAGTAACACTTAGTGTAAGGCAAAGACACCACGGCTTTGCTCTACTCCATCACCTGCAAGAATTTCCCCTTTAGGAGTGGAGGAGAGACAAAATGGACAGGAAACACACCAGGCTATGATACACAGAAACAAAATATAAGAATGTCTTCTATGCCTGTCTCCTCACAGAATAATACTGCAGAGTAGACACACACACCCCACCATGAGCTGTACACACATGCTCTAGGTAGTCAGTTGTTGCTCCCTCATCAAGCTGAAGACTGGTCATGTCCAACTTTACCCTGGGTTGCTGGAACCTTCCTGAACAGAGGGTTCAGTTCAAATGTATAGGCAAAGGACACTCTACCAACACTGCTAGCAGAGTGGGTTTTTCTGACTTCAGAAGCTCTTCCTCTGCTGTTCCTACAGAACCATCAATTCTGGCCACTAGAAACCCTGCCATGGTAAGAGGACAGAAGGGGTCCATGACACACCCCAAGTTCTCAGAGGTTAGACACTCTCCTGTCTTGCTACATTATAACATCAAGATGATGGGTCTTGTTCACCTTATGCACCACCCAGATGTGTGAAGTTTTCCTGAAGTTTTGAAACATGGGGAATGAAAACTATTTCCCTTTTCTATCTGCCCTTTCCCAGAAGTATTCAAAGAAGTCAGCTGTAGGAACTTGGAACTTCATTTGCTCATCTAGGAATGATAAACACATCATGCCTAATTGAGTTAGCCCATAAATTTCCATCAGGTATGCTTTAAAATAAAGTTCTTTAACACAAGGTACATTTATCACCATTCAGAAGTGAGACTAGAACGTCACAGCACACTACAGTAATAAGTGTATTTGTTTCCAGATGGTGTATCTCTAAAATGAGACAAAGGAGGGAGGAAAAGTGTCAGAAATAGAAAGTATCAATATTGTTAACTCAAACAGAAGGTTATACATCCTGGGGGCTCTGAAATGGTACATAGAGACCTAGTGTCACAACGCAAACAAAGATACAAGTACAACATACTAGTCCACATAAAAGTGTCCTTCACTGGGACATGGAAACAGCAAGGACAAAGTAAATCTGATCCCACATTATCACTAATTGAAATCATATATACCGATTTTCTTTTTTTAAATGAAGCAAATGTTTGAATTCATTAGTGACAAAAAACATTCTGAATAAATTAAGTGCAGCAGTCATCTCCATTTAAAGCTTTCCACTTTTAATCCTAACTTATCTCAAGAACTTCCTTTCTGATTCTCCCATACTGGGCTTGGGGAGGGGAAGAGGATTCTGAGAGCTAATGACTTTTCCCTATCGAGTCTTCACATCTAGTACATCACATCCATGACCTTTCCATAGAGAGTAAGTGTTGTTTCATGTACTGAATCTTGCCCTACAGAACTATCTGGCCTTCATGGAACACAACACTATCATCCATGAACCAGGCCCGTATATTTACTTCTGGTTATGAGGACCTGTATTAGTCTGACCTTCTGACTTTGAGCCCAAAGTTCACAAGACACCTATAAAACCACTTTATTCATTTATTAAAACAAAACAAAAACAAAAAAACAAAAACACAAAAAAAAAAAAAGGAGAGAGAATTCTGTTCTTCTCCTCGACCTAAAAGATCTGATCCTTGGAATGGGACTCCCTGCATTTCATTACTGATTCATGAAGAATCTTACCCTGCTAAGCTGATTTATGGACAGAAGCCCCATGTTTTCTCCTCTCAAGCACTGTTACAACAAAAGCTTAGTTATCTGCTAGAATGCTTATGCAGTGCTGTAGAAAAAGCTGTATGAAAATGGGTTTCTGACTAGCAGAGAAAGCAACTGAATGTGGAACCCCATTTTGTTCTCTGGAGCAGAAGCAAGTCATTTAACCTCAGTGCCTCTATTTCCTCCTGCCTTCAACTCAGGTGATACTCAGCACTTTGAAGACATACATGCAGAGGGCTAGAAAGTCTAAAGGCCATTACTAGGACATCATTCCAGGTTCCGTGGCAGAAAAAATTGCTACTCATATGTGATCCAGGCAAAGACAGACCTTGGGGGAATTTTTACCAGTGCACTCCAAACTAAGATGACCATGGAATATCCAAGTTGCCTCCTGGGGGTAACAGAGGCCATAAGGGGCTTCCATCCATCACATACAAAGAATCAATCTCCAAGTATTGACAGCTTACCAACACAGGCAGATCATCATTCCTGCTGAAGAACAACTTCCACAGCAGATTGAACTATAAAAAAATGCCCCCTTGGTGGGGAGGGGAGAAGGAGGGAGCAGAGTTCTGCAGGAGAGCTACTGCACTTTCCAGGCACACCCTCAATTATTTCATAACTTTTCCGGTATAGACACCAACAGCACTTGCACATCCAGTTCCAGTGCTAATGGAAGCAGGCATCAGTATCGGGCCAGCTGCCTGGGCAAGTCTCTTGGTAGTCATGTCCCTTTTGCTTGAGACACAGGCCTTTCCAGGAACGTACATACAAGAGATCTCCATAAAATAGTTTCTGGCCTGAGGGAACAAAGCAAGAGCAGAAACCATTCAAGCCAGCAGGACAACAGGAATGCATCTTTGGGCTTACAGCTTCAGAGTGGTATCTAGTAGGATATGACATGCTTTCCCTACCTAGAAAACTGCCCAGATGTTAAGGTTTCACAAAACTCTTTCCTAAATAGGATACTCTATTGGAAGGGGAAGGAAGAAAAGGAAAGCAAGCTATTCACAACCGACTGGGGTTCCTCCCTAAGGGTTATACATCCTTAACTACAGCAGACTAAATTTGCACCCTAGCTCAGCTCATACAGGAATAGATTTTTAGTACAATGAGTAAGTCAGAACCCTACATCTCTGCAGCCCCAGTTGTGCTCACAGCTTAAGCTTTATTTAAAACAAACTACTAAAAGAATATACCAGGAGAATGATACCCTTATACCTGAACTATCTTTGATAGGCCTTTCTGAAGTTTTTATACCCAGGGATCTCACTGCAGAGTACAGTTAAGCTACCTATAGCTGCTACCCCAAGCAGGGACAGTCATGACAGACCCCAAATCTCTGGACAGACACAGAAGATGACAGCAAGTTAAACTGAGCAGTTATTACCAGTGAAAAAGTAGTCACACCACACTGTGTCCACTGTGTTGCAGTGGAAGCAGGCTGCTCTGTGGTTATACTGGTGTAACTGAGTTAATTCAGCGGCAGAACTTCACTGGGAAACTGAAATTGTCCGTGTCCATCTGGTGTGCGCCTTCTCAGAAGCTGCTGAACTAAGCCTTATTTTCCTATAGTCACATTAAGACAGACAGCAACATTCAGGCCAAGTCCAAGGATGTTCTGACATTCTGCAGTGTCTTCACACACAGTACCTTTGTAAGGAATATTGCCAAAATACTACAGGAGGGCAAGGCAGGACCAACACCACTCTCCCTCAAATCCCAAACGTTTCTCCATAATGAAACTTGATAGGTTATGTGCTGAAAGTCTACCCCTAGCACACAACAACTGATGCCAATAGAGGAATTTTTAACTCTAGCTGGTAAAATGTTGGGATGGAACAAATCAGACTGAACCACCCAGTTATTTACAGCACTGCAGACTTCCTGTTTTGAAGCAAGTCAGCAAGATTTTCTGGAAAACTCAGGAATAAAAAGCAGTAGTTAAGGAGAATAAGTTAGTCACAGTGAACCTAACAATCTTTGCTAGACTTCAGAACAGAGGAAACTGCATCTATGCCTATCCTTTTCTAGCAGTACTTTAAAGACTAATGCACAGGACAATGAAGAAATAAATTAGTGAACTAGAAAGCAAAGCAAGCTACTAGCCATACGAAAGGAGGGTATCTATGCTTTTGCAGATCCAAATACAAGTCTTCTTCCCTACTTCATCCCTCCTCATGTGCCACACCAGTTTATACTATGCAGGCACTGTAATGGTGGCTACCAAGTGCAGAGCCTTTAGGAGGCAGGCAGGCAGGCAGAAGCAATTCAGGAAAGTTCAGACCAGCAAGTCTTACCTCTGCACCAGGTAAACTGCCTGAAAAAGATCAATGGAGACAGCTACCAACAAGAAAAGCTAAACAAATGAGGACAAGATATTTAGGCTCTAGAAATCTAGTTGTTCTTATAAAAGCTCCTAGAAAACTAAAGACAGATTTTAAAGTACTGCTAAACTGTAATAAAGTCTCTGGCTAATTTACAATTCTGAAGAATCACAGGTGACAGAGTAAAGCAATACTGTGGATTAAAACAAGCAACATAAAAATAGGAGAGAAGAAAAAAAATATCTGCATTTCTTTCATATAATATTTTGGGAAAGAGAGGAGAAAATTAAATACAAGGCCCAGCCTACAGCCCTCAGACCCAAAGGTACTTGTGTTCCACTGCCCTAACTGGACTCTGGCTCATGGCATTTATGCTTTGAAGTTCATGGATTCACTCCATAGCGGTGAAGTACAAAACCATACCCAGAGCATTCCCAGTGTGTATCCTGCTACACTGGCAGAGCTGTGCTTTGTACAGCTATACCAAACCACCTCCCAGTAAGTCCTGCTGGTAGAAAGGTGGGGTTTGCTGGTCACACAGCCCCTACACTAGGGATTTCTCCCTGCCAACAGCTAACCCACACCTCTATGCTAAGAGCATATCCCACCGTTACAAGCCTGCATACAGCCAATAATGCTGAGTTTATTTTTAAAGCTATAATTGATAAAGCCATGAGGAAACATCTTTGCAAACTAGCAACATAGCCACCCTGTAAGCCTTCTATCAGAGCCAGTCACAGCATGCTTAAGAATGATGGGCCTCAAACTGCTTTCAAAACACCAGCAACATGGCGCTCTGATCCCCTACAAGCAGCTCTAGAGCAGAGCATGGTGATGCACACCTCTTTCTCCCAAGCCCCTGAACCAATTATTGAGAAAGATCACTCAAAAACGTGAAACTCTACAGAGCTGAGAAGACACAAGCAGCAGTAGCCAGACTTCCAGCAACTGCTCCTGAACCCAGGGGGCTCCATTCAGGCTCCCCAGCACCAACCAGGGACCAAGCCAGCACAACGAACTTCAGACTTATTGTTTAGCCCACCAGAGCATTCAGGCTCTGACAACTCAAAAACAAGTTTCCAGGAATAAATACCAGTAATTTTTGTCACTGGATGGATGGATGATTTATATTAGCACAATAGATGAACACTGCAAAAAGTCTTACAGTAACCAAGGTAGAGCTACAGATCAATTTGTCTGAGACATCAGCTATGTAGAGCATTTCAGAATACACCTTTAAGAAATATATTTTCCACACACCTGGGTGCACACTAGCAAGCAGGTTGCTGAGCCAGTGTTTGTTTCATTCTCCACTCTGCAAGCCATTCCTGCAACATGCTGATTAAGACAACGGTTGTTTGGCTGCTAGACTTGGGAGAAGCCCTTCCAGCTATGCTGACCTCTTACCCTCTTCTGGACTTACCTGCATACTCATCTGTCATAACCCACATGTCAAACTACAGCCAGGCTTATTTGGTCATAGCCTTGGACCAGCTTATGTTTGCCCATGTCACAACAGCATCTCTTCAAGGTAAAACAAGTCATCAGGAGACCTTGAACCCTGAGAGGGGCCTCCTTAAATTATGCATCCACATCAGAGTAACAAGCAGCTTTCCCTTTAGGCTGCCCTAAGGCTCCGTTATAACTGAGCCTAGAAAGTTAATTTCACCGTGCAATAGACCATGGTTTTCACAGACGACAGCAGACACATTTAGGACCTGCTTAATCTCTTCCTTCCAAGAACCAACTGAACACAAGCTCTGTTAAGATTTCCAAACAACCAGCACTCACATATTGTACAGACACACCTTGTGCACAGCAGGCTGGAACAAACCTGAGCTCCACTCACTACCAAGCACTTCTGCTGGACAAAGCACACAATCAGCACCCTCTAGCTACCATGCATGTGGCCAAGTGACAAGTGATGTAGTGTCTCCACAGACCAGCTGTCCTCTCATTGCTTAGCAGGGGACAGTGCTGGAGTTGTCATTTAATAAAGATTTGGAATTCACTTCCTGTTTTAAACTATCGTTGGGAAAACTACCTTGGCTCAGTCATGAGACAACAGTGTGACTGATGCAGAGGGTGTTTATTTAGACAGGCAGCTAGAGAGGGAGGCCAGGAGAACTGAACATGCTTCTATTAGCATCACTTGGCATTCACTTCTCCAGCTTTTGCAGTAGATAAGGCCTTTGATTGTGGGAAATTCTGGGCTTCAGGCACTTGCTTGAATCACACTGCCTCAAGAGTTTCCCTACCTTCTCTGATAGCTTATATTTCCACCTCCCAGATTTTCAGGGGATGGGTTTCAAAATTGTCAAAAACCCTCTGGTGAAATAGTCACAGAAAAAAAAAAAGCACCCTCCAAACCTTTTAAGGGGGAAGAAGGTTTCTCCCGACACAGCAAAATCCCCATACTCCAGGGCTGCTCCACCATGCCAGGTTACACCCACAGAAGTGACATTCCAGAAACAGGGACAATATCTAAGCAGTCAGAGCAGAGGATTCCTCAACTCCAGTGGTCCCAGAGAACAAATTTTGGGGTTTTTTGTTGTTGTTGTTTTGTTTGGGTTTTGTTTTGGTTTTGCGTAAGCAAGCAAGAGAAGCAGCATCGTGAACTAAAAGTTAAGGTAACTCAGAGAAAGATGTCCTTACATGAGCAGCACTGGGCAGTCCAGGAAACCTGGTCACTCAGCACTCCATTATAGGCAGAGGGAAGGAGTTAAACTTTGAAACACACCAATACAGCTCATAAGGCACAGCACAGTTCTGGCACAACAGTGTCTAACCCCAACACACATTTATTTGCTATATATTTCTCCTCCTTCCAAGCAGCCTGAAAGGGAAATGTGTAAATTTAGCTTCTGCCTTCTCTGCTAGAGACAACTCTCCCTCCCCCCACCAGTGCACAAATGCAGACTCCTCCCTGAGATGGCCAGGCAAGCCCAGCACTGGCTGCACCTGCTTTACTTTGCAGTAAAGCTAGAGCAAGCACACTGTCTCCATGAGAAATTCACAGTGGAATAGTTAATGCACCTTAGTTACCCTGCAGCCAGAAACACTTCTCACTTCTGGAAGACAGATTACAAAGGAAAATTTCTTCCTGTTTTACCTTCAGAACATGAATTAAGTCTGCTGTGGTCAGACCAGACTCCAGATGCATCAGCTCTTAACAAGACAAACCACAAATGCAGACACCTCCTCTCCCCATCTTACTCGTCACCAAATAAGACAGGGGAGATTCCAACCCTACCTTATAAAGCACTAGCATTGCTGAGGCTGCCACTTTCTCTAGTGTCAACATGCTTGTCCACTCTCATCCCCAAACTGAATAATACAGGTAGCTTTAACATAAAACTGAAAGCTAGAAGGTTCAGATTTTTGTCCAAGGTCACACTGGAAGTCAATCAATGAGTATCCTATGGTGAAACACCTGTCACAGTCTCTGCCAAGTGGAAATGATTCTCACATGTCAAGATTTTAGGTGACTTTGCTTAATGAAACCAAGCTCTTTTCAGAGTCTTCTCCCTCTTACTTTCAAGTGCCAGTATTCTTTGCTTCAGGGCATACAGTAACCTAAACCAAGCTTACCTTCCCTTATTAGAAGCCTTGCCTGTTGCCCCATTTGAAAAATTATCAGGAGGATGCTTTTTCAGAACAAGGTTTTAAGCCACTAGGCCAAAACAGGGAGGAAGGGGAAAAAAAAAAAAATATCACCACATTGCATACCAAGTTGGCTCACCTCTCAACTGGTTCCTCATTAAAGTCCAGCCTCCACCATGCAAAGAGCTGACCCAGCTGAGGGCTAACAGAAGAAGAAACATAGAACTTGGAAGGCTTAACTACAGAGAACATACTGAGTAATTAGCACCTCTGCTCTGTATGTATCTGAATTAACTGTGCACTGAAAGTCCTGCCCTAAATGGGAACGGTGGCTACTTTCCCCATAGCACACACATACCTCAAGTTCTTCTGTGTGGCTGGAACTAAGTACCAAGAGCCATGAATGAAGCAGGCAGTAGTATGTTTTCTCCAATCCCAGCACAAGCTTGTACTCTCACAGTCCAAATGACTTTTCTTCCCCTGCCATTGTCCACTTTCACTACACATCTAAACCCTGAGAGAAGCCTATCAGCCAGCTTCACAAGCCATCTCCAGTGGTCAGGTATGTCCCAGAAAGCCCTTACAGAAGCTTGTGTCAAATCCCAGCATCCTATGTGCTCTCTCCCCCATCACTACCAATTAGTCAGACATCTACACAGAAGGGCCATTTTTGGTGTGCTGACAGCTTCCCCCATCCAATTCATTCCAGGGCCTGTCCATGATCATTACTTCATTTCCTCACTCGCTTCACTAGCACTCTAGCTGCGCTTGGCCGCAACCAAAGACTATTTATTTATGGCTGTTTGGAGGCAGTGCTCCCCACCACCTCCCTCAATGCTAGTCCCTACTCCACTCTTTTGTAGTTACATGGAGGTCATTCACTACAAGGTTAATTAGATAATTAAACATCTGCTTTGACAAGAAGGTCACCCTACAGCTGTGTGACATGGACACATCTGTGAACTACAGGTTCTAATTGTACTATGATCCAAGTCCAGTGGGGATCTCGCACATGATGCTAACAGCAGCTAACAACAGCACCCACACAGAGTGCCTGCTCCTGAACAGGGTCCTGGGCACACCTGGCTAAATTCAGTGCCAGAGTAACCACTGCTGCAACACTGACACCCCAAGGGCAGAGGAGGGTGCTGCTCTGAACGTACACACAGGAGCAGGGCACAAGTCACTGCAATATTGCTTGTTTTTCAGAGGAGGGAGATCGAGCTGTTACATGGCACAAGGAACAGGAATGAGCATGATCCAGGAGATCCAAGCTAGACAAGGCCTGTCCCAGTCCCCAAGCGGTCTAAGAATGCAGATAGTAACAGTATTTCCACCTCTGAAAGACACAGTGCTTTGTGCAGCTCAGGGATGAAACAAGGAGTCTGGAAAGAAGGTAGGTTAGAGGTAAAAAGAGAGAAAGCTAAAAGGGCCCCTTAACCCAAACAAATACTTCACCAAGAAGTTACATGGAGTAAAACACAGAGATGGAGGAACAAGAACTGTACTGTAAAACTCAAGTCTGAACAGAAGTAGCAAGACTTAAGATGATCTACTCAGGGTGAATTCAGACTGTAGACACTGATGCACATCTTGTAATTTTACTCAGCTGAATATTGTGCACAGTGACTTAAGTGTTTGGCTCTTCCTGGGTCTGGCTTGGGCACACTCCCCAGAGCCAGCAGTTCTCTTGGCTTGCTCACATTTCCAGTAGCCTGTTATAGTCCAGCAGAAGGTAATCACACACAAGGTCCACATGCCCCAGTGGCAGTACAAAGGGATGCTCCTTGGCTTCAGATGATAGGCAGGACAACCAACAGGAAAGTAAAATATACTACCAGGATGGCCTAAATCACTTGCAATCCCCCCCTACACCTTTATCACAGGTTATGCAAGCAAGTTATTAGCTCCATGGTGACCAAGCTTCACCAAGCATAGCACAGTGGGGCCAGGTAAACAGTATGCTGTGGGGACATCATATTTCTCTGATGGTCACAGGAAGCCACAAGTGACAGAGCAACAGCAGGTGCCAAACACAACCTGCATCCCTAGTATGCAAGACCTCAATTTCTGAGCAAACTGCTTTTGGGTAAGATAGAACAAAAGTCACAGCAAAGAAGAGTTTTAGCTGAATGTCCTGAGCACCTGTGGGACTAGCAGAGAGCATGTCAACAGAGAAAGCCACAGCTCTCCTATCCTGGAAAGGGAGAAAGGAAGGACAGCCCTGCTCTGGCACCCCACCACCGGGCAAGCTGCATTATCTGCCCAGGTTGCCAAAGCAGCACTCAGCCATGTACATAAGCCCCTAACACAGACAAGAACAGCTGCTGTAGGCAGAAGCAGTAGCTCAGCTCAGTGTGGATGTGTCAGGCCTTCACCTTTGGCTAGTAAGATACTGTCATGAATTAGTTTCCCTTCTACCACCACCCAGCCAGCCTGGTTGTCTTCTGATCTCAGGAATTTAATTCAAGATCATATTCACCAAAGTAAAGGTAAGGTAAATTTGCACTCACATGAACTGGCAACTATTTTTAACCTATCAAATGATAAAACAACAGGAAGAACAGCTAAAATCTTTAGAAGAGGACACTAATATCCTGAGGGTTTTTTTTTTTTTTTTTAAGTAAGATTTTTCCCCGCTGACATTTTTCAACCCTTCTTGGTTGGTCCTCTTCCTATTCCCCCCACACATCTAAGACAGTTAGCTTTCAGCTCTGCTTACCCCACAGGTCTCTCACATCATTCTTGCACCTTCACTCTCTCTTTACAGTTGCCCTCCAAGACTATAGAGTCTTGCCAAAATGCAAAAGAAAATATATTCTTTTTGTCAAGTTGGTTTGTCCATTCCACACATGGCACACAGAATTTTGTTTCATTTTAAACTCAAAGCAACAAATTTTAGCAGCCAGGTCTCATAGTATTACAGAAGTTTAAATTTTAGGCTCTTTAAAAAATAATGTATTTAAAATTGTATAGATTCAGTAACACTGAAGCTACTTAAAAAAAATAAAATAAAAGTCAACAGAAAGACAAGTTTCATACAGCCTGGAAGCAATTCTGCCATTTGTTTTAAGCTTTCTAGTAACACAATACAGCCTTTGAGTTAACATTTCAAACCACTTAAAAAAAATATGATTGCTCTATGATTGTTCTGCTCCCATGGACATTTTTGTTGGAAAAACTGAAGTTGGGATATGTTCTCTAGTCAGTGCTCACTGATTCCCTAAAGCAAAGGGGGGAAAAAAAACAAACAAGGGCATCAGAAGATGCTTCTAATTACTTTTACACTATTGATGAGAAGCAGATACTTACTCCCTGCTGCATAATCATCCTGTGCCAGGTACTGTAAAACTCACCAGGACATTCTCTTGCAAGCCTGCTTAAAACAAGTCTCTATATTTTGACCATGAGCTATATCAAGCCTGGGCAACAGTTATTAACCAAAGAGAAAGTGACACAGAATGGTTCTATTGAAATTCATTACAATTGTCTTTCCCAAGACTTCCAGGTACTTTCTGAAAACATCCCTTCTCTCCATTCCCATCAGATGGGGAGAGACTGATGACATACACAACTGCTAAGAAAATTCCAAAGGTAAGCCTCATCCAGGTCTTGGCTATTGCTTCACTTAGGAAAGAATGTTAGCATGATTCTGCCCAGAAATATATGGAAAGATGGATTTCTTTTGAAGGCAGTAGCCCATATCAAATCCATTTCCACCTAGAGAACAGCTACTTAGAACATTTTGTTCAAACTGAAAAATTTCCAGCCCTTTGATTACAAAGGCAACCTGCCAAGTGACAGTATAAAATTAGAACATTAGTGCAGTAGTATCTTCCTTAGTCTGAAGACAGCTTCAGCACCTCAACTGTGTGCCATAGTTTTACAGGGGTAAAACTGAGCTAAGACTAACTAGATTCATTCTTTCTTACTCCAGAGGCTCAGAATCCCTTGAACAGCAGTGAAATAGATATAAAGCCAAATTATGCCTACTGATGAAAAAGCAAGAACCAAGTAGGACTACGAGTATAAAGGCAACCCCAGCACACAAGGAGAACCCCACCATAACAGGCAGTAAGCAAGCAGCACCCAACCATTTTATCCCTTCCTGCAGCAGGGCATACTACAGCACAGGTGTTTCCCACTGTTTTCCCACTTGCTTCCAAGCACCAAGTCAATTTTTCATACCCTGGTTCTAACTGCTGCTCACTTTAGAAATAAGTTATTTTTAAAATGCATAATAAAAAAATACAACCTTTTTCCTTTTATTCTTGTGCTTGATAAACATTTTAACAGCAGTCTATCCAACTTATGCAAGCTCTGGGTGTGCACCTGCTCCAAGCTTTGTCCCAGCTCTGGTAGCACAAATTAAATCCACTGCCTTTATTTATATAGGCGCTATATAGTCAACTGGAAAGGTTTCTCCTACCCATCTCTTTCAGAGACCCCATCACATCTCCTTCTGCCCCCTCCCTCAGTAGGGAGTGAAATAATTTTGCAAGCAATTCTGCTGCACCCAGTAGATTCCTCCTTTTGAGCTGAAACAAAAGGACACACTGCTGCTCAGGAGGTATTGCTCTGGGCAACGCAGCAGCCACTGCAGAGCAAGCGATAACCAGACAGGGCAGCATTCCACCGAACTGAGCTGGAGATGGTTGGTTTCAAGAGGAGACCAGTGTCTGCTCCCAGTCTCTTTGCTAGGGCTCAGGTAAGAGGACAAGAAAACAGTCTACTTCCTAGCAAGTCTCAGAGATATAAGGACCACTTCCAAAACCAATTCCTCCAACACCTCATTTATTTGTGTTTATGATCTCTAAAAATATTCTTCTTAGAGGTTTAAGAAGTTCTGTGTTTATTTCTCCCCCATCCTCCAAAATAACTTCATCAAGACAGGTACAAGAAAAGACATCAATTTGCCTAACATGTAACTACTCTCACACACTTTGAACAGCTTAAACATTTACAGAAGTCCTCTCCATACACATCCATCCTTTCAAACCAGCAGAAGCCAGTCTTGGGATTGTCAGGCAAAATAAATGCTGCCCATCTCTGCTCCTGGACCAGCACACTTCTGTTCCTCAGTCACTAACTGCACCAGGGCAAACAGCAACACCTCAGAGCCCAACATCTTTGCTTCTGCTCCTGTAGAAAAACTATTTTTTCACCCAAATCCACAAATATACCCCTAGACCCTTGTCAATTTTGAGACTGTTGGCAGGATGGACAGATGGATTTATGCCTGCTCTTCTTGCACCACATCTGACTTGCATGTGGAGGACACCTTGCTGTTCCACCTGAGATCATCCAAGAAAAGACAAAGGAAACTGATCCTATGCACTCACACAAAGAAGTATCTTAACTAAATCAAGAGGACTAAAAACCAACCCAAAATACAGCAGGAGCTAGAGCACAATGCAGCAGTTTCCCAGAGAGCAGACCCACTTCTCAGAGGCAGTATGCACAGGAGGAAACAATTTGCCAAGCAACTCAGATCTTGGGCTGAAAGCCAGAGGACAGCTCTGAAAAAAAAAAAAAAAAAATCTTCCCTCTGCCACCAAGTTCCCACCAGCAAGCCTCTCCCCCCAAGTTATTCAATACTTGTACAAAGCCTAACAGAGAAGAGAGGCAATGAGAACTTCAGATGAGATCCAGCTGTACCCTCCCAACTCCCTTCAGAACCACCCAATGATGAGCCAGAGGCTGAGTCTACAGCAAGAAGGGGAAAAGCTCTTCAGAGCACTTACCCCATTAACCCCGAGGTTTGCTTTGTTCACAGAATGGTAGGTTTCAGAGCTACTCACAGCAAACCAGCCTCAGTGCCCAGCAGACAGGGTCCACCTGGAGGCTTCAGCCAAGCACTCAACCTGTCCCCCAGGGCAGCCCTGGCTACAGGAGACATCAAGTCTCTCACCTTTCTCACAGGCCTGTTTGCTCACAGCAGCAACAGCTCAGAAGTGACACTACTGGCCAAAGAGCCAGATGCTCTACCAGGTTAAGTGGGGAGGGGGGGGAGCATTTCTCTTGCAAGAGAAAGCAGCACCTTAAGGCTTCCATGGGAGAAGCTGAGGCAGAAATTCTTCAGTGATTAAAAAAGCCTTGAGAAATGGTCCTGAAAAGGCAAAAACATCACTGCTGTTTAAATGTTTGAAAAGCAAGCAGATGCGATCTCCAGGGCGGCATGCAAGTTTTAAAAGAGGTTAAGGTAGAGAGTTCTGCTACATCTTCCCCTCTTACAACAAAAGTGAAAATCATGACCACTTTCTTTCAGCCTGAGAGGGAACTTGGGAGAACAACTACAACACAGCTCAGGCACAGAGAAGGTGACTTTACTGGAGGGATAAAAAACAGGGAAAGAAGGGCGCAGGACTATAGAGAAAAATCACAGAAATCCAAGCAAGGCTGGGTTAGTAAAAGGGGGGACAGATAGGATCTAGAGGCTGTACACAAATTATAATGAAAGCAGGAGAACCACAAATAGCAGCTTAGGAAACAAAAAAAAAAGTTGGGGCATGTTAAAAGAAAGCAATCTTTTCTTAGAAGAACTGACTATAATAACATTTGGGGCAAGCCAATCAAGCAGTTTTTCCTCTTATAAGTAGCTAATTTCTGGAAGGACAAACAAAGACAACTGCAGTTTGTTAGGGTGATCAGAGGGGAAAGGGATAGCAGTGAGCCAAGGTGCAAAGAGAAACAACTTCAAAGCAGTTGCTGGGGAAGGTTAAATTAGGTAAGAGCATACTTTGCTAAGAAAGAAAAAAGAGCAGGTGGCAATTGGGAGCATCTCTATGAATGGCCTTATTCCAACAAGGATGAGTTACTGCACAGCAAATGTTTATAAAATAAAATTTAAAAAAAGACCCATGTAAACTGGTGACTAGAGCATAGCATTGCTATGACACAGGAAGACAACAGCTGCAGACAAAGGCATGATGGAGCTCAGCCCTCAAGAAGCATACAGAGCCCATCGCTGCCTTAAAGTTTAGGTCTCCAGTTCCCTTCAGGCCTCTATCGTTTCCCATACACCCTTTGTTAGGCTTCAACAACAAAAATAATGAGGGAGCAGGCTGCCCTTATTTCTTGAGCAAGGAGTACCAAAACACAAGGTTAGGACAAAGCATGTTATCAACATGAGATTGCCTAAGTAAAAAGGTCTGTGCCAGCCCATCCAGCACATATCAGCATCTACACTAACAGTCTAAGTTTTGAAGGCATTTGCCTTGCCTTAGTCAGAATTCTAGGTTTTTACAGAGTTTAGAAGTGATCTTGTGATATTTTAAGCCCACGACCTTTGTTTAGTGTATGTCACTTTTAGCAGTATCTATTTTAATGCAGACTACAACTTTTAGACTATATGAGCAGCCCAACTGTTGTACATTGGATGGCACATCACTTTACTTCACAGCCCGTTGGTTTTAAGTAAAGATCATGTCAAAACCTACCTGCTGAAACTCCCTCTCACCCAGCCACCATGTGCTCATTATTCAGATGTATAAGAGGGGTTTCCCCTAAGGTTGGCTGGCATCAGGGGACCTTTTTGGGGCTGGTTTTATTCTGCCAGACTAAAGAGATCGACCCAGAATTTGGGGTGAGCCAAGTTGTCTTCTCCCCCAGAAGATGCAGGATATCAGAGCAGGGTGTGGTTTTCTGCTAAGACTACTTAATCCATACATTGAGCTGGGTCTGCCTAGCAACAAGTTGGAGTTTTAAACTTGTATCATCCC
This sequence comes from Megaceryle maxima, assembly GCA_024605025.1. Lineage (NCBI taxonomy): Eukaryota > Metazoa > Chordata > Aves > Coraciiformes > Cerylidae > Megaceryle > Megaceryle maxima. Next base: position 89,905 of record JANHGN010003111.1, read on the forward strand.
ACTTGTGTTCCCATGGCTACTGTCATGAACAGTGTAGTGGCAGCTGCACAGATCAGCACAAGGGTCCCAGGAGGGACATCTTTAAGATTCCCAGACAGAAAACAATACCAAGAAAGTAAGAATGCTACACCTGGTATGCCTGCCTGCACAGGCCTTTACTCCCCAAAAAAAGCACCCAGAGCAGCTCCCACCTAGGTCCAGAGAGATGTCAGTCAGAGGAACAGGCATGCACACTGGTATCCACAGCTAGTTTGCACTGTTTAGTGCAAAAAAAGCTTGGATTACAGATGCAGCACTTTTAGCTTTTCACACAGCTGTTAGCAACCTAAACACAGAACCATATACAACTCCAGCCAAGGATGCCTGCTATGTAGGGCAGCTAGCTCTCAACACAGGGTGAGGAGGTGAAAAATCCTTCCTCTACCCACATTCACGCATGGCCAAGACTCAAACTGATTTATTGATGAGAACAGTGGGATGAGTTTAGACCCCCGAAGAAGTCAGAGGGAAGACAAAAAACCTCCACATTTCAATGCAAGCTGCAAGTAATGAGTTGTTTCAAAAGCAATGCTGTTATATAAACCAGATCCCAGTCCTGCCACTTCATTTCAAGGAGAGACCATTTCCTCAGCAGCAGAAGTTTTTCTTAGCCTTTATCTATCCCCAATTCTCCTGTGGAACTAGAACCTCTCTGTGCCCTCTCCAGGGACCAGTTAAGAGGGGAGGGCAGGCACCGTGTCCCTGCATGCAAGCCTTATTCATCCCCTTTAGGGATTTCTGAACCCAGAAGCCACAACTACATTACACGTTTGTTACGTTGTGCTTTCACGCTATTTTATAAAGCCTAAAAGGACAAAAATTCAAGGTCATGTACACTAATAATTATTTTCAATAACCAACTTTCAAATCAAAGTCTCTATATGAGCTAAACCCCAACCTGGTAAGACATACAGTTACCTAAGAGTACATGCACATGCTAACATGACAGGTTAACACAGATACCTACAGAGAGCAGAACTGAAAAGGTCCAGACAGACAACTATGGGGCTAAGAAGCCTCTAATTAGACAACTACACTACAGAAACAAGCTGTTGGCTCTCTTGCATTAGTAAATGGAAAAACCATCCAGGTGAAGAGCACAGAGATAAGGGAGGTAGCAAGAAAGATGAAATTAAGGACAAAACCTCACAACTTTATCCTCCTGCTCCTAATGTGGCAGGGGAATACTCTTCTAGAGATATACCTAGTTACAGACATGAAGTATCTCAGAGACCCTGCTGATGTACCCTAGAGGTACCTGCCCAATAGCAGGACAGGGCTGAAGGGGGAAGCATAGAGTAGAATTTCCTCCTCAGAGGAGACTTTTGCAATTTTATCACAATGATGCAGCCTCCTCCCCCAAGAGAGGCAACTTTTACCAATACTTCCTTTAAAAAGTTCAAAGAGCAAACTGCTGCATAGAGATGCATTTCTGAAGATATTGTAAGTTAAACTCATTGCTTTGTCTCTAAACCTTACACAAGAACGGAAGCAAATTTATTGAGTTTGACTTAATTTGTTGCATTTCAAAACTACCAGCAAGATGAGCAGAACAGCAGCCCACTTCTAGAGTATGCTGGAGAAACTTTCACTGTCTCCACTAAGGCTGAGCACATCCTCTTGCACTTTCGAAAAGCACAAAGAAGTCAAAACTTTCATACTGAACTATAAATTAAAAGCTTCTGAAGTTTAAAGAGACACCTAATTTAACATTCCTTACAAAAGCACTTTTTAACACGCAGTTCAGTTTACAAATCAACTCTGTATATTCAAGAACTGAATTTCAAACTGTTCTTTCAAGTTTAAACACTTAAGAACATGTGATTGCTCATCTTGTTATACCATCAAGTCAAAGCCTCAAAAGACAAGGTCACCCAGTGAAGAAAGAGGTACAGACTTCCTAGGAAGAGCATGCTCTAACTACCCCAGTTTTCTTTTTTATTTAGTCTCTAGATGTAATTAGCCACAAGTCATCTTGTCTCAGTCTTACCTTAGACCTGGAATGGGCAGGACAAGCCTTGGCTATGACCAGAAACTGTTGTACCTGAGGGATGTGGGGGACTAGCACTAACCACAAGTTTCTGAGGAGCCAGTTACTTCAAATTTACCTGCCTAATGCATATTAAAATATATAAAGTTACAACACAGTTTAAAAGATATACATGCATGTCCAACAAAGTAGTGTCATTTATACTACTCTGAAGGTATGTGACAGGACTAGAGCCCACTATAAGCCGCATTATACAGTGCGTCTTGATCACAGAGGCAGATTTTCGAGCTAATTATAATGACTAATCACAGGGAGCTCTAAGCCTTCACTTGGCCAAGTCACAGACCTAACTAGAGCTGAAAACAAGAGTTTTAAGAGTAACTCATTAAGCAGCAGGAACCAGCTATGAAGAACAAAGTAATCACTCTACCTAGTATTAATTCCAGTCCAGCCATTATTAAGTTTGTCAGTACATGAGAGCGCTATTACCTCCCCATACAAAAGCTGCATGTGCCAGGCAGGGAAAGAAGCCATAGGCTTTGGCTACACCAACACTTGTTTGTTTACTTCAGCATTAAGGTTTGAGAAGGATGTTCTCGGTACTATTTGAGTAACAAGAAAGCTCCAAAGCCATGCCTTGGAATAAGGTGGAGTGGGAGCTCTGCTCACCACCAGCAGCCTCTGTACCCCTTCAAAGGGAGACTGAATAGATAGATGAAAGCTAGTGATCCACACAAGCTTAAAAATTATGTCCCCTGGGTGAGCAGACAAGAGGTAAGAAAGGTGTGGCACCAAACCAACCACTGAGGTGCCAGAGATACAAAGTCTCCAACTTGAGCACTACTCCTTTTCCTCCAGGATGGATTAAAAAAAAAAAAAAAAAAAAAAAAGGGTAAATTCAGGTGTCAGCATCTACAAGTTAGATAAACTGTCCTAAAGCAGGAGCAGTGGGACTGCACCCCCTCCCACCAGTGACTGGACTAGCAATGGAACAAGCCACTGAGACTCAAACGTGCTTGTGCACTGCTGCCAGCACAATAAAGACAGGAGGAGCCACCTCCCACTTCCCCCAGGGCTGCTGGGGACTAGCCTGACCTCGAGTCCCCCTTTGATTGTATCTAAATACCTACTGGGTTGAGTTAGTCCAAAAAAAAAAAAACCAAACAAAAAAAACCCCACAAAACACCACAAACACACACCGGCTTTCCAGCAACAGTTTTTTGGTGGAGCACCTGTTGAGGACCTTCTAATCTGCTCTGCTGTACAGCACATACAAGAGAGGCTGTGACCTATGAAGAAGGAAACAAATACAGCCCACAAGAGAATAAGAAGCTGAGCAGTCTACAACTAGGGGGGAAAAAAAGCTCCTCTTCTTTTTCCAGAAAGTTTAAGAGAAAACTCACAGTACCTAATTTGTCTACCATCTACTTTAGAAAACATGCTCTTGTTGGGGACAAGGCACATCTCGGACAACAGTGAAAGGATGAGGCGTGCCTGTTCATCAAGATACTAGGCAGCCTCTGCCCAAACACATTGAACATTAGTTCATTACAGTTTGGTATTTCTGATTAGATCAAACATGCTCATAACTCTCCCTTCTTTTCCAAAGGGACTGTTGCACTAAGGGAGTTCCTGCCAGTTGTGTTTATGGCAAAGTCATTTGAGTAGATGAGATAGCTTTCCAGGGTACCAGTATTTCCAGTTTCAGGAGATTGGTTTTGACTTTTCCACTTGCTTAGATGGAGATCCCAAAAGTTCACCTCAAAAGCACACTTCTCCCATCCCCTTTCTGATGAGTCTGTTCATCTGAACACCATTTTCTCTTCTAGTCACTGGGTACTCAGACTATTTGCAAACTATTAGGACTGTTTGGAGCAGGACTATTTGCAAACAAAGAAAAAGAAGCAGCTGGCAGGGGTAGGGGGAAGGTTTGACTTGACAACTACAAGTCATAGGGGGAGCTTTTAACAACCTCTTGTTACAGGGTTACTGTGCCCATTGTGTAGATGTTTCTGCTGAGAACTACAGCAAAGTAGCTGAAGATAGAACCTAATGTAATCTGGCTTTTACAACCACCACAGAAATACAGCTGCTCTAGGAGAATCAGCCACCCAGGGGCTGTACCATTATTATACTTTCACCTTTGACACTAAATAAAGGGTGGACACCTTCTAACAACCAGAAGTAGAGAGATGGATGCACCAGTTTCCTCCCCCAGGACACTGGCCATGCCACCACAGGCATTCTAGATCAGAGACAGCGGAGACTTTTTTTTTTAACCCTTCTTAGACACAGCTACACCAACAGAGTTTCTGACTACAGTGAAAAGTGCCGCTGGTTTGTTCCCCACATTTCCTTCATTTTTGGTAACACTGAAACAATCTTGGCCATGAAAGAAGGCCAGGGAATATCAAATGTGTGTGCAGCAGCACACAAAGCACAGCTAACAGTGTGGACCGGAAAAAAGTTCAAGGATTAGTGATATTCTGCAAGTGCCTTCCAGTAGGCTTTTCTGTACCTAGAGGTGAAAGCACTACAGAGTATTTCCTTCCACTATTTTTTACTTTCACTGCTACAGTACAACAACAAAACACCAGGAAAAGAGAAAGCATTGCAAGCAAGGGATTGGAGTCTAACCAACACACATCCCAGATCTGGATGTCTATATGACATTAAGTCAAAACTTTTGCTCATCTGTTTCCACTGGAAATAGCCCTTGGAAGCTGCTTTCCAAAGAGAGCCAACACAACTGTTGGTAAAATGGTAAAGTACAGTATCAGTGCTTCCTCATATGAAATATTTTTGTTTAGCTATAGGATATGCAATGCTTTCATCCACTGAGTTTTTCCATTAACAGGACATGTGGGTTTCATCTGTATGGATTAAAAGAACCATAATAGTTTTCCCTCTTCAAAACCTTCAATGTCTCAAACTGAGAAGTCGCAAGAAATGCTGACCTACTGTTATCAGCCTTTGTTTTACACACAGAATTTTCAGCTGGCAAGTATTTGACTCAGTTCTAAAAAGAGAGGAAATAGGAGAGATGCTAGCAATTTTTCACGACAACTGTAAAATCTAGCCCAAACAGTAAGACACAGCTGAAGTGCAAGTTTTACTGATTCCAGTGAGCTTGACATGGGATTTTCACCCCAAAAAGTTTTGCCTGTTCTTCTCCTTAGTTGAATTAGCTTGTTCAATAAACATGTTGCCTCTTAAAAAACCTTGCTCTTACTGTACAACTACTCTTACTACACAAGTAATAGAGGTGTAAGCATTATACCAATAACAGCAGAGGTGTTAGGTTTTTGAGAGAATAAAAGAGGTGGGATCAATGCAGTGAGAACTTTCCCAAAGTAAGGGGAAATTGGGACAAGCAAGGAAAAATAGCAACATTAACTTTGGCCAAGAACCTACAGGCTCCCCCAGCTCATGGAACAGGCCTGGCCACTGTAGAGATCTACTAAGGGAGCTGTGAGCAAGGACCACTTCCCTACAAAGGATTCCAGCCATGAGCACTTTTACAGTCAAAGAATCACATCAGGCCCTTACTTGGCCACTGCCACAGACAGCTTTATCCACAAGGCATATTAAAAACTTGCACCAAGATATTTTAATCCAGAATGAGATTTTCTGGTTCTAAGGATGAAGCAAAAATAAAGCAGCACAACCATTAACCACTTTCCTCTTATGCTGCTGCTCAAAGAAGGGAGAGACAAGCACTCCCTATCCACTGCCATGCTTCCCTCCCCAAACCTAGGCAATCACTGAGGAGACACTCTCTTCACTTTCAAGCCATATCATACAGTACTTTTTCACTCTCTCTGGCTGTTTTAATTCATGAAACCCAGACCAATGTCCTGCCATTGCCTTGCTCTACCTCCCTTTTCTCCCACGGTCGCAGAGAGAAGGTTTACAAAAAAAAAATTCAGGACATCTTTCCTGATTTTACTGCTCTTTGCTACAGCTTGCATGTGGCTGGGAAGTGAAAAAATTAAATGCCTTCTCTGCCCCTATGCACAGGGACAGAGAAACACCTATCTAAGAATGCTGGTAAAAATCAGCAGTTACAGATACACCTCATCCAAACTGGAGGTATAACTGAATATTGTTAAAAAAATATATATACACACACAAGGCCTAGCCTGTGCCATTATCCCCTCAGACACAGCTTAGAGCAGCGTGAGCCCTCCACATTTTACCAGCCAGCTAATCTGAAGGTGAAAGCCTCTGCAACTTGACACCAACCAGCCTCCAAGCTTTAGGATCCTTTGGTCAACCAGTCCCTAAAATTTCTAGTGAGAAAGACACAGCATCTGTGTACTCTGATAGCACTATTCCATCGATTTAACTTGAAATTAGCAGCAAGACAAGGCAGTTTAACAGTCTTAATCAAAAGGTCTTAGTGCAGTGTTCGGCTTATTTAGGGTTTTCTTAAACAGAAACAAAAGAGGCATAACAAATAAATCCAATATGGCTATTTAGACTTTAGTACCCAGAAAAGATCACAAAATTCAGGGAAGAATGTTGCATTGCAAAACTATTCCTGGATAATTCCACGGGCCAGGAAATCAACATTTTGATATACAAGCACACAAAAGTTCACCCCAAACTTGTTACCTAAAAGTGTATTTTTAAGAAAAAAATTTAAAATGAAGATACAGATCAGTAAAGAAGAACCTGATGCCCACTCAGGTCATCAGAAGACTGATCACTTCAGGTGACTCTACTTAGAGCTTGGTATTTTACACTGTGCACTCCAAAACTAGCGCCTGCTGATGCTGTGTTAAGGTATATATTACTCAGAAAAAAAATGTTGTTCCTCCACATCACACACTTCCCCCTCCATTCCAGCACAGAAAGCAATAACCTTTGTATAGGTCTCTATACATCTGTAAGTTAAAAACAGAACAATATATAACACCACATAGCAGTGAGGAAGAGGCACACAGTATTCACCCCCCATGTATTATGTTAGAGAAATGAATTGCACAAAAGAAAGAAATTCACAGGGTCTGAAAAGACCAAGTATTGTTGTGCTACCTGGCTAATGGCCAGTGTGGTGCACACTGCATGTTACAGAAATGTTGTGTTTGACCTACAGATTGAAAAACAGTGTCAACTGCTGCCGAACTAACAGCTCCC